>OMNW01016539.1:17828-35774 GCA_900303245.1 Selene dorsalis
TTCAGTATTATCACATAGACACAGACTGCAGAGTCTGTACAACCGTAATGAGTGTACATGTAAGTGTGAAGATTTGCATGTGTATATGTGTGTGTGTGTGTGTGTGTGTGTGTGTGTGTGTTTTTGTTGCGCACTCCTGCTGTCTTCCTCCTCTTCCTCTTCCTCCTCCTCCTCCTCCTCCTCCTCACTGTGTGGGGGAGCAGTCGTCCAGATCCAGCAGCTCTCTGACCAGTCTCTCTCCGAACTGCGCTCGGCTGTAGCGCTTGGCGGTGTAGGCGTCAGACATCTTGTAGAGGATGTACGCGTTGTTGATGGCAATACTGATGCTCAACCAGAACACCTGCTGCCAGGTCTTGTTGGGCTTATGGAAGATAAAGTACCTGTGGGGGTGGGGGATATTAGCCAATTACTCCATAGTTTCAAAGACGCTCCATTGACTATAACTAATACAGCTAAAAAGCTCAAGGAGCACACATGTGATCATTTAGGTTATGAAGGGCTAGAAATAAGATAAGAAAAAAGCCCAAAAAGCTCAAGACAAAGGAGAAACAGAGAAAAGATTTGAAGCTGGAATTAGGGAAAGAACAGGGGGATTTTTTTGAGACTACTGAATAACAAGTGGCTTCAACAGTGTTGAAATAATAAAAAGGAGGGAGGGAATGGTTCCCAAAATGCTTGTGCAAATACAGGATATTTCTCTTCATTGAGTGCCTGAACATCAGTCACAATGAGCCACTGGTGTGTATAGAAACACAGGGCTAATGAAACGATCAGGAGTGTTTTATTGCTCAGAAATGAATTTCATTTAGTAAGAGAGTGTGTTTTCGATGTCAAAACTCAACATGATCTTGCTTTAAGGGCAGAATATGTCATGTCATGTCTAAATTAGGACAGATTTAGGAATTTAGTCACCATGAAACTACATGAGAGCAAAGATGTTATTGTCTAGACCCTGTGTGGTTAAACGTTGTCCATACTTGCTGTACTTGTCGTCGTATTTGCAGATGTAGCTGAGGTGTGCAGCGAAGGCCTCCACAGCCAAAGGACACGGGATCTCCCCGCTTTTCCTCTTAATGATCAGACCTGCCACACACACACACACACACACACACACAGTGAGAGTGAGAGAGGTACAGTAGAGACAGACGGGGGAGCTCCCCTTGCTGTGTGGTGTTAATCACTTTCTTTACTGTCAAAGTCCGCATATTCGCATATTGACAGAGATCACACCCCGGCAGCGCCCCTGTGCCCCCGCACGAGGAAATTTTCTAGTTTTTGTTTTTGCTCTTTGTTGTTTGGTAAGTTTTGTTTAATGGGCCTTTTTCATGGCAGACATCAATCTGTTCCACCTTAAATCCGCATTAAGGCTTGACTGTCATCGCCCTAGAAAAACTTATCAGCTGTTCTGGGAAGAGTAAACTTCTCCATGAGTATCTACCAAAATCAGATGGTGGATAAATCTGGGTCAACAGATACCGCAGGCAGTTACAGAATAATATTAAACTTTGTATCTATAATAACTAGTTAAAACAGTTGTGAACAAAGTTGCGGCTTGAGTTATTATATAAAAGTTGGTGAAATCTAAACTTGTGTCAGGGCATGGCAGTGTGTCAGAGTTCTCATTTGAACTTGACATTATATTATAAGCAATTTTTCTACGAGATCAAATGTTAATATGAGAGAGAAGAATTCAATTAAAACATGTCCACCAAGGCTCAGGAGTCTGAAGTAATGATATAACATTACCTACAAAACAGGTGCTCCTGCATATGCTATGTAATATGCACAAAATGCTGCAGTTATTTATGGGATTGGCAGCTACTTTATTTTCCTTTAAGTACAGAGTGAAAAACATTTCCACACACTCACCCAGAGGTCGAAAGTAAATCAATACTGGAAAATAGTCGTTCAACTGATCTGGGGTTTCACTTCCACAGGCTCCATTCAAAACAGCTAAAACACACGCTGCAACACTTCAACTGGATTTAAAAGCTAACAAAACTGTTTAGACCGGAGTGGATTATGCAATAAGAGGAGGGGAATATCATGATCCCGTCACCCCCTAGAAATGGATTATCATGGATTAGAAGATCTCATTGACTTTCTCTGACACGAATGCTTAAAGATGTGCCAATTTCACCTGATGGCTCCAGAGCATCCAGAAGCTGTTTCCATCAACAACATGTTGTGCATTAACGCATATTGTGTGTACCATTTCCTGTCAATACAACATTCATCACTACTTTGTCGTGGTAGATTTAATTGACACTAGCGTAAAAGATGCATCTTGTTTACCTTGTTTTGTTGGAGAGTAAGCGTTGGTGAGGAACCTGAAGTGTCCCTTATTGTACCAGCTGATCAGTGACAAGCTGCCTTTCATCATCACCCGTGATTGGCCGCGCTGCGCTGGCGTGGAGCCGCAGACCAGCATGCTCTGTGGTAGGCCCGTGCAGTCGCTCTTCCTGGTGCTCAGCAGACCACAGCAGAAGATGTCTGGAGGAGAGGTACAAAGAAATACAGAGATATTTGTACAGATACTGCTGGAACTGTGTAGACATTGATTTACTGTAGGTAGAAACCCCCCCCCAAAAAAGAAAAAAAGACACAATCAATAGATTCAATTGATTATTTGATGGGCAGAAAAAGTGAAAGAAAAGTTTAAGTATATACAGTCTTCAATTATATTAAACTAAATAATATATTAAACAAATAATTTTGTTGGTCAAACAAAATAAGACTGGGCTACTGATGCATAAATTGACTCAATAACCAACCACAGAAGAAGAAGTTTGGATTAAGTCATTTTTCAAAGCATGAATACTCTAAAATATGGGGTTTTGGGTATCTTTTTATTTATCTCATGTGTTATCTCTGTGTATTCTGCTTTCTTCTCATCTTGTTCTTTCTCATATGTGTGAGCAGAGGTGAAACAATCATGTGGCTGACTGCTGCTGATTCGTTCATGTTCTCAAATTGGAGAATGATTTCTATCTTGTACATGTGTGTATGTGTGTGTGTGTGTGTGTGTGTGTGTGACCACATTAAATGCTGCAGAGAAGCGCAAGATAATTATGTCGTCGCTAATTAATCCAGCGTGATAAATTTGAAAGAAAAATGTCGGACAATGCCTTCACCAGCCGAGTTTTTTCGGCTTCACCCAATTAGGACACGACAAAATGCGGAGTACATTCTGCAAACTTGTTGTTTCTTTACAAGGCGCGCTGCAGTTCTACCCACTGAAGTTTAAAACTGCTCTTCTGTTAGTGTTTAGTCAAGAGTGATAAGGGGAGTATTGAAACTTTTCAATTTCCAAGTTGTGGTGATGGTTATCATCAAAAGAGCCTCATCTGTGTCTAATACATCATTCACAATCTGCTCCTCTGAGTCACTCCACATGCACTTTGTGCTTCCTGTTTTATTTTGCAATCCCTTCCCTGTTGTAGAGTTACTTGTTTTACTTCCTGTCCTTTTGAGTTTATTAGTTTCACCTGCTTCCCGTCAGCCATACCTCCTTGTCCCTCGTGCTCTTTTGTCTCCTGTTTCCTTGGATCCCTGTTTATTTGTGTTTTTAGACCCGAACTGAATTAACAGTGGAAGAATGTAAGTCCTGTTGGTTCTTCAGTTTTGCTGTGTAGAGTTCAAGTGTTTTCCAGTGTTCTCCTACTTTTTGGTTTTCTGCATCAGGCAGCTTGTATGTATGTGTGTGTGAATGGGTGAGTGTCACTTGTAGTGTGAAGCACTTGGAGTGGTCATTGAGACTAGAAAAGTGCTATATAGATGCAGTCCATTTACTGTTTCTGCCTGCCTGACTTTGACTTCTCCTCATCTACCTGCCAAAATGTCCTCTGCCCTGTTTCTCTGCCAACTCCACAATTTCATTCAATTTTATGTGTTCTAATTTTAGTCTATTATGACATTATGACACTGTTGATATTATGAAAGGAGAAGAAAAAAGATGACTTTTTCAAACGAGACTCACTCTACCACAGGGGATTTAACATGACAACATTGGGACTTTGTGATCAATAAGACAAAACACTTCTCTGGAATCTGATTTCTAGCTGTAGTATGTTACAGTCATCAGTGTTTCACCACAGTACCCAGTTTTCCTATTGATTTTTAAAGCTGTTACCAGGCTTAACACTCCCCCACTCTCCTGTGATTTACTGTGCGAGTCAAAAGACAATGAACAGTCTATTGTGGTGCATCCAGGGGCTGTTTTGGTCAATGATGGCTACACAGTGAGAAAGCATCCATCCTTGCAAGTCACTTAGTGTCATGCATCAACAAAAGATCGTGAGGGGAATTGTGTAGTTTCTCCTAGTTTCTCAAATGTTTGGAAACCCTGAGCAAACAAGGCAGCATCGTATTCAAACAGACAGTTACAGTATTCTTTTTATCTTTTTTTATGTCAAGCTTTTAGCTATTTTTAGTTTCTTTTAGAAACTTTTAAATTCCTAGCAGATGTAAAAACCAATGATTTTTACATGACAGGTGCATATCCACAGTCAAGTATGTGACAAGCGTGTTTGTGCCTTTACACATTCACAGGATCCACTTGAGGTGTAACAACAGACACAGAAAAGAAAATGAATCCTAGCTGCCAACCGTGGTGCCGTGAAGTCTCATCTGAAGGTAAATTGTAACAAGCTGTCTTTTTCGTTGTGTTGTTTAGCCTGTGGATGCTATCATCACAACATGATTAAAAAAGATGATTATAAAAATTACAAAGAAGGAAGTAAGGTAGGGAGACACCGGGAGATATAATAACTGCTGTTGCCAGCTTTGTTTGCATACCTTGTTTGCTGAATTCGGAGAAAAGGCTGAGGCTCGTGATGGATGGCCCGGTGAAGATGATGGTGTTCTTTCCAGAGATGTTCTGGCAGAGCTGCTTGGCCACGAGGCTGTGGAGCTGGGGCTTGTTCTTCAAGGTGGCCAGGCCGTCTGTACCCTGGCCCTCCTTCAGGTGGACTGAGATCTGCAGAGAGGCAGAGGGGAGGGCAAGGAGATAAAACAGAAATGAAGCTAGAAAACTTAAATCTCACTTGTCCTATAAGTATATACAGTACTGTCCTGTAGGTAGAAAATCTTACAGCGACTATATGTATAAGAAAAGACTGCAGAACTGCTAAAATTAAAATGTACTTTGACTCATGAATGCCTTTGAGAGATTTCATCGTAAACTGCCAAGTGGAGCGTAGAATATCTGATGTATGGAGATTACTTTTTCCATCATTATTCAACCCAGTATTTTTCCCATTAAGTAGCCATTGTGGCTCCATGGGTCGCGCTTCTTTGTGCTTCCCATTTTCCTAATGTATAGATTTGAGAAAATGAGGTCTGACCCTGCAAGGTGAATGGATGTAATTCCCTGGGCAGTTAGCTATAATGGCGATTTGAGTTTACTTTAGTGTACTTGTCATCTTTCTGTGTTTAGTTTTAGTCAGACTTGGAGACAATACAACGAGCACCATTCATGCCAGGATGAAATATACTGCTATTTTTCCTTCCCAGTTTAATCCAGACAAAGACCTTGCTCGGATGCCCCCCCTCCCCTCTTTTATGGGCATAAGATAATATAAATAAATGGCATTTAGCCCTGGTGGTACAAAAAAAGTTAATCCTTTGGAGAGCTCAAGTGTTTTCATGATCTGCTCATTAAGTTTTGCTTCTTCAAGTTAGTGAGACCTGATGCTTTGCGTCAGGGCAGAGAAGAAGAGCTTGACCTCTGAAGGCAGCCATTATCGACTATATATAAACAGAAATGTGAACCCACAAACAGTCCAGTGTCCCTCTTGCACTCTCTGCTGTTGTGTCATGAACTGAGCAGCATCAGCCTGATTAGCCTGTGGCTTTTACTCTAAGTGAGCAGCCCATGTGTCTGATGTGTACGTGTGTGTGTTTGTGAATTGCCGTGTGGTGTACTCACTAATGGAATCGCATTGATTCCCTCCATTAACTGGTTTTATTATTTTGTATTTTTCTCCCTTGACACAATTCATTTGGAGAGAGAGAGAAGATCTCGGTGACAACACACGTCAGCATACAGCCGACTGGTAAAGACTGAGTGACTGCCAAATGGCAACAGTCGGTGTGAATGCTAATGCTTATTTGTTAAATGGATGGGATAATGGAATATGGCTTTAAATGTCATACTTTAATGATGCCTCTTGTGTGCAACAGACACACAAGTGGAGATTTAGGCTAAAAGGAAAATGGTGGTTAGATGTCTCAGCTGTTTTAACTGATATAAACCAATGATGACTACAAGAAAGAAAATGGATCAAATTAAAATTCTGATCGTGGTTGTTCCTCTCTCCATTGATCTAACTCTGGACTATATCCAGGATAAAAAAGGAACCTCTTTCCCTGCAATGGTGTCTTATACCTGAGATCCATGTATTTATGGGTCGTGTGCAGTAAAATGTTGCTGCTTTACAGTGTTGTATAATTATATTGTTTGCTTTCTACCCAATGCACCCAACAGCGAGTACATTTTGTCCTTGGACAGGATGTCCTCAAACATGAACAAGAAAATACAAACACACTACACTGTTTATTCTCTTTCTGATCTCATGCTAGATATACAGTGTCAACTGCAATGTTATATTAAGCGTGTTGGTGTTCAGACATCGGCTTCAGTTAGAGAACAAAGCATAGAAAAGCTTCCTTTGTTATCATGTTGTCAGCTAAGCTATTGTGATGCCTGTCTGTGAATCAGCCATAGAAATGTAAAGTGATAATTACTTTGCTTATTTTTCACATCACTACATACACACACACTCGACAGAAAGTGGACACATCACTGCTTACACAGCCACTATGCTGAGCACTGACCCTGTTTTCAGGTCAGTAGTATGTTCAGTCTGACACTGGGTCAAGCTGTCGCATTCAGTTCAGTTCAAAACAAGCATACGCCTGCGTCGTGCACCGTTTCCAGGGCCCACAGCTCAGTGGCCATTCAAGAAAAGATTTGTTTGTTCATGTGACAAACTGCTCTTCATCCATGCATGATAGTGATTTGTGTGTGAGTGGCATTATCAGTTTTGGAAAGCTACAGAAAAGGTCGCACACAAACTCGCCCTCTGACATCAGAAAGCTGAGACGGGAGGGTTTTTCCAACCCTAACCTGCTTTATTGTTTTGTTGTTCCCACCCATCACTCAGTAACCTCTGTACTTTTTGCTAATTATCTGAAAAACAATCAGCACATGAATCCTTCGTCTTTGACAGTTTAAGTGAAAGATCCTGAGAAGAGTTTAACATTTTGGCCAGTCCTCCTTTGTTTATCTACATGATGTAGAGGTAAACTGGAAAAACAAAATAAAGCAAAAAGATTTAAAAAATTAATAAATAAATAATCCCAAAAAACACATGTTAACACTTGGACACTTGGGAGTGAAACTGAATCTCTAAATAATGGGGACACTGTTTCTGGGAAGAAATGTTAATGTTCTATTTTTAATGTAATTTATAACCTGCAGGACTCTCACAGGCACAGAAATAAAACTGCAAGTATTTTCTGTATTCTACTGTATAGTCTCCTGAGATATACTATGAAAAGATACCTCTGAAGGTAAATGCATTTTGTCCTCTTAAATACACCAATGCAAGTATTAGTGTGTTTGCTGGTCTGTGCCTGTATGTGTGTGGGAGACTGAAAGACCTACAGCACTGCTTTGTTGTATAGAGGAAGAACAACTGCTATCACTTTCAGTTTGGCTGCACGTAGAATGGCATAAATGCCGCTCAGCTGGGAGGTTGCCTCGAAGCAATTGCCTGCAATAAAACTAAGCAAACCAGTTTTTAGTCTCTAATTTTTCTCTGTCTGTAATGACCTCTGTAATGGTCTGAGCTGGACAGGTCTGTCAGTCCTACTGCAGCGCCGGGCCACAGTTAAATGATGGTGTTATATAAGCAGCTGGCGTAGGAGTGGAAGGTTGCTGTAAGGGCAAGGTTGTTAGTGAGAAAAGCAGCTCTGCCTGCCTGAGATGTGACAACACAGATCTGATCCAGGGCTAGTAGCTACTCCACTCTAAAACAACATCAAAAGGAAAAATCTGACTAGCAATATTTTTCCCCAGAAGGTATTCCTCGTTTTAGAGATCAGTTTGAAAAAGAAAAAAGTCTAGCTATGAGTTTTTTTGGCATTTAAAGACTGAAAATGATCTGGAAAGTAATTGGCTGAATGCAAAATGATGCAACATCAATAACCCGAGAATGACATTTGAAATTTATTGAAGATAAAAGCAAACTCATAACAGGCGAACTTGTCCTGTATTCTCTCTCATCTCTTGCTTCTTTTCACACTTGCTTCACTTCTACTTGATCTCCAACCAAACATACACCCCCCTACTTCTAATGCACACGCACGCACAGTTGCACACAGAGTATTGTGCGTTGCTACCTGACAGATGAACCCAGTGGAGGTGCACTGTCGAACCCAGAGGCTGAACTTCCTCTTCTTTCTCTTCCTCAGCTCTCTTTCCGTACAGGTTGTGATGAACACTGGGTCCTCATCTATCAGGGGCTCGTGGAGAACCTAGGAGCAGACGCACACAATGTTACAGCACATGTGGGATTTTACATAACTATATCACAAGTAAAGTACAAGAGAGAGAGGAAAGAAAAGTATTTTTGTGTGAGATAAAAGTAAGGGAGAGGATGATGTAACATTACAGCTAAGGGTCAGAGAGGGAAGGAAGCCAATCGAAGAGCCTCACAAGTCGTGTAGTTAAAGAGTAACAGTGTGAAGGGAAAAACAGTGGTCTCAGCATAAACACGCTCTCTACTGTGCAGCTCCGTCTACAAAGCCCTCAGAAAACGTCTTTTCTTCTATTGTTTCAGTTGCTCCTTTGTCCTTTATGTTTGAGTTCATACGTTTCCCCCCTTCACAGTTTCTTTTGATACATCTGTCTGTCTATACTAGTCTAGATGTTGTGTGCATGACAGTTTCTAACTTTAGGGAAAACCAGACTCAAAAATATGAAGATAATGTGAATTGGTTAGAATTTAAAACATCAGGAAAACTGTAAGAAGTAATCCATGAGTTGATTGTTAGAAAACAAATCTCATTAATCTACTCAAGGTTAATACTGGGATTATTGAGTTGTGCTGTTACTTGAGTAAAGGATCCAGATGCTTTTTCCACAACTGAAAGTCACACAATAACACAAACAAACTGACCAAGTGAGTCATCTCAACTCCTGTGTCCTGTGAATTAAATTACTGATTTGGTCAGTGGAGTGTGATGACTTTGTACGGAGCTACATAACAACCTTTTGTTTCTGGTTAAACAAAAAGGATCTTATTCTCAAACAAAAAGTACTATCTCTGTAGGACTATCTGTCTATGACATCCATAATGTTGGATCATTGTCCATAATAATAATAATCCAAACCTATTGGCAACCACTTTTAGTGCATGGACTTTGACACAGACAGCAACCCCACTGTTTCCATTGCAGCAGCTGCTTAGTGATTGTCCGTGTAATATTCTAGCTCAGTAGTAAACTGCAATTGATTTTTATCCTTAAAAACAATTTTGCACCAGAAAAACATTGGAATAGTCCCAAATTCAAAAAAAAAAAGCTCCCAGGATTATCCGTTAAATCATTTTTCACTTCTTCCAACTCTTAAAATGTGTTTTGCATTTTAGGCTGCTGTTGCCAGAGAAGTCCCTGCAGGCACCAACTGTTGTGGTTAAATGGAGATGATGTGGACCTATTTTACCATAACATAGACTGAACATAAGGTAAAATAATAAACATCTTAGAAAATCTCCAGATATATTTCAAAAGCAGGGTCACTTTTCCAGGTCTGCTCTCTGTCTCTAAATAGTTGATGCGTCAGATCAGATCCTGAGGGTGGATTTCCCAACGAGGATTAAAAGGAAGCATTTTAAAAACTGGCACATGTTCACAAACACACATTAACCGAGGCATTAACTGAACACGCACACACAGACCCACAAAACTAAAATATCTTTTAACCTTTTCTTGGACAATTACATCTTAAGCCTGACCGTGTATTACACACAGACGCTGTCAACCACACCATAAATATTTGCATTTCAAATTTCTCTCAGTCCTCCTCCCCTCCTCCTCCAACAACAACAGCAACAAGTCATTTCCCAGTCAAATGTGGACTTATGAATGTACAAATGGAATATATAAATTTTAAATAAATACAAATGGAAGATGAATGAGGCTCTCTAGCTTTTGGATATAAGACATCACTCAAACCACAATGGCCTTTTAAGAAATATCTCATCCTGTGGCTTTCACACCTTGGCACTAAAGCACTAACTGCTGCAGTTTTCCTCTCTTGATGATCCACACCTTCTCCTCACCACTGAAAATGCGTTGGTCACATTTGTACCTGAACGCTCGTAGAAGTTAATCATTTGCATGTGCTCACACTAATCCTTAACTGGACAAAGAATGGAGGGAAAATCCATCCATCCACTCACTTGCTGTCTCGCAGTGGATGTTCCTGCGACAGATGCTCATAAAGATTTTACACTTACAGATCAATACAACACAGAGTCAACAGATCATCTTAGCGACTACAAAACTGCCAGACTGACAGAACGTGTGAAGCATTGCTGTCAGCAGGAGCTAATGTTACATGCTAATATTCAGCACTCTGCTTTCACACATGTTGAATAATGCTAAGCAGCAGATAAATACAGGTTACAAAATATTACATTACATTTAGTTGTTTTCCTTTATAATATATCAATATTATCATTATGTGTTGCACTCTTGGTACTAAATATGTCAACTTAGGCTTGTACAAAGTTGTAATGGGAATTTTTTTGTTGTTTTTTCTGTCATTTTGTGGACCAGACTTTCAGTCCAGACTCAAACTGCCACATCCACCTTTTTCCTTGTGTGCCAGTCATTAAATGGGCTGATTACTTTTCCACTGTGTGTGGAGCAACAGTCTCGCCCTGTGCCACTCTCACTATCTGGGCCCACTCTCTGCGTCTGGCAAACCGAACCAACAGATAAAACAAACTGGCCTAGATACACATGTACCCCCGCTACTGCTAATGACACAGACATGCTGTCTGACAACCGGCTTGCCCTCATTGTTTCAGTCGCTTTTAGACCTAAGTGGATAGAAAGCATGACACCGTGGAGTGTTTAACCAAACCACCAATTACACCGGTTCTGATGGTTTTAATATTTTGCGAGTCAAAATCAAAAAGCTGCATGAGATGTGGATGTTATATGAGGTGGGGGTTGGTAGTAAAGATCTGAATTCCCAAAAGCACTGACATCATCTCTCAAGATGAAGCTGATGTTACAGCACTCATACTGCAGAGAGAGACCAAAAGCAAATTAATCAACTCCATCCCAGAAATTCATTAATTTTTAAGAGCTCGACAGTGGCTCCAGGAGCGACAACAGCACCAGCACAGGAATATGATTAGCCACCCCTGGTGCCCTGCTCCTAACCACATTCTGAATGAGGGGTGATTTGATTTCTTATTATGGAAGACCATGTAAAAGCCCTCACATGAAGTTGAGGCAACACTGTGTTTTCCAATAACAAACCAAACCAGTTTCTGAAATGACATGTTACTTTTTCATGACAACTGTTTTCATGAATCCCTGTTTTGTATAAGTCAGGGGTGAAGAGAAATCAAAGTGGACATGGACAATCATTAGCAAAGCACATGCAGTGATTTTCTTTCAATGAGCACTGGCTGCTGTGATTATAATTATCATTATTGTTATTTGACATTTTTAGTTGATTTTCATCAGTTTAGGGAAACAAACTTGAGTGACTGCTGTTCTGTATTTCAAATTTCTTTGTGCTGTTTTCATTGCTTGCACTCATGCACTGATAATGTAGTAATCAAGTTGCATGACAATGATAGGCAAGAGCTTCTTTGATTTTAATCAATGTTTTTTTCAGGGGCTCTTTCAAGTCTGTTGTGCTGCTTTTCATCTGGAGGAATAGCAAGTAGTAGTTCAGTAAACGCCAGCCCACCCAAAATAGAGTAGCGAGACTAGTGCACCACTGCCCCAGTTGCATAAATGTAGAACTAATGCATACAGTGCAACTCGGAACAAGTTGAAGGTTTCTGGAGGGGAAGACTGTTAAAAAATGAGTGCTTGCCTAAATACTTGCTGTGTAAAGGCTTTTCTTTGTGGGAGCTATTGCGTTGCTTCACCTACCTTCATAAGCAAATTCCCCCATTTTTTTATTTTACATGGTAACCTGGGAATTCTTTTTTTCCCCTTGTATTAAAAGTGCACATACTGTGTTCCTTTTAAAAGTGAAACTGTTTTAATTACTGGTGAGAAAACAGTGATTCAGCTCATGTCCTCAATTCAAACCTAAGATTTCTCCACTGTTTGCCAACTGTAGATAAAAGGTGTGATGCTTGATGTCAACTGTGATGCTAAATCTCGCTGACCCCTGAAAAACAACTAAGTTCTAGTGTAAACAACTGCTGCTGGAACAGACAGTGAATGGGAAATCAGTATGAGAATAACCACTATATGTACATGTACATATAAAAGATGCTTTAAGGAAACCCAGGACTGGAGTATTGCACACACCTGTGTCTGTGAAGGTCTGAATGTGCAGCTGAATGACTGTTGCAGTGAGTCCAGGAAGGGCTGGATCTTGTACAGGCCCTGGTTGCTTCCTTGTGACGGCCGGAAAGCTACGATGTGGAAGTACTTGAGGATCT
Source organism: Selene dorsalis (assembly GCA_900303245.1). Taxonomy (NCBI): domain Eukaryota; kingdom Metazoa; phylum Chordata; class Actinopteri; order Carangiformes; family Carangidae; genus Selene; species Selene dorsalis. The sequence goes on from OMNW01016539.1 coordinate 30,539, forward strand.
TCTCAAAGCGCGCCTGGCTCATTTTCAAGGCGATGCTGCGGTTGCTGAAGAAGCCAGAGCTCCAGATGCTGAGCACTGACTCACAGCGGTGCACGCTGGTGGAGGTGACGAAGCCTAGAAAGGCCTTCATCTCCTGGGCAGTGACGGGACGCCAACCTTCGTCTGAGCCAAAGCGCTCCTGGAACTTCTTGGCGTACATGTTGGTCTGGGTGACCATGTTCTGGATGCAATTGTCCGGGACGAAGAGTTGGAAAAAGTCCAAGGCTGTGGCAGTGGCCGGCATCTTCTGAGCAGGGCCTGGAAAGGACAGGAAGGAAAAAAAACACATTATGACAGAGGAAAGCGGACAGACTGGCAGATGGAGAGTCCCATATGGACTAAAACATGGACACAACCGTCACTCAGTCCCAGTTTTCAAACTTTGGCACCAAGCCTTCAGTTTGACTGACTGTGCTGTGAAATTTTTTTCTTTTGACACTTTAAGATGTGATAATATGATTTTATTTTATTTTATTTATTTATTTAAGCTGCCACTGTTGCTGTGGGAATCGTATAAACTGTCTTACATTGCCAACTCATACAACTAAAGGGAACAGCAACAGGGGGAATGTCTGTGGGCTTTTTCATAAATCAGCCACAGCAGTTTTTGGTGTGAATGTCACCAGCCCAGGGCAGCGGTTAGGAAGTTTACACAACATGACAGCCACCACACTGTGGTGCCACAGTGTGGCGTTTTTATGCTTCCTGAAGGTTTCAGTGCCTCGTTGCTTTAACATTATGGCAGACGATGAATCAAAATCATGTTCTGGCATAGTGGAGTGAAGAGTGAACTTTGAATGAGATGTGTCACGTCAAACTGTCAACGAAGCATCGCACTGATGAGACAAAGTGCCTTTTAAAACAGCAGCATTTTATAGTGTGAATGTAACCAAACAGACTTACATAAATATTCCACATATCCCCACATATCCCTGACTCATAGCCCCATGTTGAGTCACCTGGAACATCATGTGTTAGTGTAGGAGCAAGCAAGCAGCTAAGTATGTTGAAATGGTTAAACACAGTAGTTAATAATGACAAATTTGGCTTAATGTAATTAATAGTTTCTGGTATCAAGATATTGATCAGTCAAACAACTTTGAAATAGTGAATAAATGTTTGAAAAGACAAAGTAATGCATAAATGGTTGAATTAAACAACAATAACGATAGATTATTTCAGATCAGTCAATTGGATGTAAAACTTTTCTATACAGCCAAATTCCACTCTCTTTACTGAGGAAAAAGTGATGTTTCCCTCCCATTTAAAAGCCCTCTGCCTGCAAGCTTTTAGGTGTTGTACTGAACTATAGTCACAACAGTCGATACACAATGCAGTGCCTGGCTTGATGCATTCGCTCTAGTAAATTAGACGCTTTCAGTGGGGTTGTTGTATCAACGAGAGAGAGCAGAACAACTTCTGGCTCAATTGAACAGCGCGATCTCATTACCTCCGAGCAGCAGATTTTCACTCTCTCTCTTTTTGTCTTTCCTGCCTGTGTGGTTAGATGCGGCCGAAATAATGCTTCAGTCTTTGAACATTAAGAACACGTACAAGGCTTAAAACTGAATGGTACACTGTTAAGGGAACGTGTGGAGGAGGATAAGAGGAAAAAAAAAAAGAGAGAAAAGACAGAGAGTGGAGCACAAGCAGGCCCACACAGCTGATGCTCACAGCCAAGACAGCAGGAGTAGCCGGGGCATGGCTCAAAATCCACTCATTTGCATTCAGTTAGACTTGAAAGCTGAATGTAAAATCCAGCGCGACTTCCTCGGAGTGAGGCACCCTTCGATAAAAAAACATCAGACATTCAGAAGGAAGGTCTACCGAGGCAAAATGACTCACCCCCGGCTCATCTCGGGAGTAAGCCAAAAATACTACCTGAGGAAGGACTCATCATTTTTATAGATAATGGAATTGCTTCATCTGCTTCTGCGTAAATATAACCTTCCTCCATAGACTTCTCTTTATACTTCTCTGCCAGCCAAGCTTCAGTCCAGCCTACATCACTCTGATTAAACTGGATCAAACATTTACATAATTCTGCTCTCAGACTTTAGTGTCTACAAGGGAAGACTTGAAATATCAATTTCCTGTATTACTCAATGCAAACGTCCACCTACGTTGCACATACAGACGTTTGTATAATCCCTCATGATTATCAGCTGTTGGAGTGTTTCTATTGTTGAGGGACAATCATCTGCCTGCCAGAGCTTTTATAGCCATGGATTTAAGAATGAGAGATTATTGCGTATGTGCAGAGGATAAACCCTCTGCATAGGCTTTTCACTTTTAAACTCAATGGAAATTGCAGACAGAGTTTACACTATTTAACTAGTGTTTAGGGAATAGGGGTTCTCTGAGTCAAACCACAATAACAAAATTAAGAATTTTCCTATGTCAATATACGGTGTAGCATAATCCATGTCTAAACCGAAGACATTAACTGCTCATTTTATTTGTTTTTAATTATAGTTTACTTGGACCAATTTACCATGAAAACAGCATGTGAAATATCCACAGTGTGTGCATGCTAATGTGCCATGAAATGGGTTGACAAAAACAACGTCCCTGTGTACAGACGATAAAAATGCAAAGAATGTTAAAGTTGGCAAACTTAGCCTGGAAAAAGGCAGATGGCTTAATTAAATTCATTTTTCTGGTACAATATTATACTGTGCACCAGTTTTATAGTGATATATGAATTTGACAGAGGGTTTTGCATTTTGTTTCGCTTTTTTGGGGGTATTTTTTGAAGTTGTATACAAGGCATTCTGGATCGTGCATTTAATTTTACTACCGTTTAACCTTAAGTATAGACACATAAATGCTAAATGAAAACATTATTTGTACCTAGATAAGAAATACAGGTTCAGATAAATAAACTGACATATGGAGAGAACCAGTAATCTATGTGCTTCGCTAAGTGAATGAATAAATAGCTTTTTTAATTCCCTTCCACATCATGATAAGGTGGTTATATAATCTGAGATGTGGATGTATGCCTCATAATCTTTGGCTCGGTCTACTGCCACTCCCCCCTCAACTGCAGGGGGGGAGAAAAATCTCACGCTGGGATGGAGATGACACATTACCTGTATACCTGACCTTGGGTAAAACAATTTTATGCATGTCAAAAGCACAGCATGGCTTCAAAAACTCTGCACCTGCCTCTGTAACTGTAAACAAACCCCCAAAACAAAACCTAGTGGGATTTGTTTTTTTGCGTTTGTGTGAGGTTGAGATGATCCTTTCTGACGGAGGCCAATGATTTATGTACAGGGTGCGCAGTCTCCAAGGAGTGGAACTGTCACACCAACGCTGCGTCTGTGTCAGTGCTGTCACAGCCAGACAGTAAGGCACAGTGAGACAGAGAAATGGGCAGGGAGACAGACAGGCAGGTGACAAGGAGACAGGCTGACAGGTGGCCAGATAGACAGAGGAATCCAGGCACATGATAACATCAATGATGATATTTCCACAATTAGGCAGACTTATAAACCTTATCTATCTTAAGTAGCTTTCCATCTTGTACCATTAAAGTTGGTGAGGAAACATATTCATGTAGATATGCTGATGCTCAGGATACAGTCGGTCTTTTCTGCTCAGGCTGATTAGATCTGAGTACAGTCTTGGCTACTTGTGGACTGAAGTGTGATTATGCTCCCTGGCAGTCCTGCATCCATCCAAGCCAAGCTGCCCTTAATCATCTGAACCCTGATACAGGATGGCGGGACCACACCCATGCTGCCTGTGCTTGTGCAAACAGGCACTATGTGTATTCTCACAAACAAGAAAAGACAACACAAAGCAGACAGACACACCTGCTGCCTCGCTAGCTTAAATCAACAGAGCCTGAAAACAGAGCAGGGTGTGGGAGTACAGTACATCCTGTGATACTCTTCCCACCACAGAACCTCTCACGGTACCCCAGCTTGGCTCACTTTGGTTCCGATTATTTTGGATGTGTTAAAATAGGCACCACTCCATATCTTGGTCCTTTCCAATAAAGCAGGATTAATGAAGTAAGTTAGCTGGGTAACTGAAAGAACAAATCCAAAATGAAGCCTCACAGCAGGCACCACACTATAAACCCAAACCTAACTCCCTGATGCACACTGGACTTAGTGATGGATAAATCTGGAACATGGGCAGAAGTACAGAAAACAGAGATGTTGCGTGTGTTGTTTGCTGTCCTCCTAAGTAATCCTGCTTTCTGAAGCAGGCCAGTGGCACCACCTTCAAACCATAGCACCACAGATCCAATAAAAGACGCAGTAGCTGAAAACTGTACTTCATGATGAGATACTCAAATGTGAGCTTTTGTTGTTAATTAAGTAATACTTTGCTGCTGGCAGTAGAACATCTTAAATCTTTGCATACAGCCAATGTGGTTCACTTGATTTGCAGTGGGTTCCTGGCACTTGACCTGCAGTGGATTTTGTGCAAATGCTTTTATACACATTTGCTCCATTGTGTGTTTTTGTGCCGTGTGGGAGCAGACTGGGGCTTGGTCCATATCTGCTACAGCCATATGCTGGTCCACTTTCAGGGGTGCATCTGTGCAACATGTCAAATGTGTGGACACAGGACAGTATTTCCACCAACCATCTTTGCTTCAGCTGAGGCGAAAGAGATGAGGAGAGGAGAGCAAATCCAAACGAAGCCTGACAGAAGGTGCTGCACTATGAACACAGACCTCACTCCCTGATGCACCCAACACAGTGGTAGACAAATGGATAAAAACTGTTCTGGAGACAGCGTGGCACATATTGAGTAGCAGTGGTTTTCATGCGGCATGACAACAGGAGACAGAGCACAGTGGGTGCACGGTGCTACTGAACTATAAGGCTCCACACAGTGTGCAACTAAAATCAGGGTGTATCAAGCTTGTGTCTCATTTTATTACAGTTATAAATTCTCTTCATTTACTGAGTGCATGAGGGCAGAGGTCAACATTTCTGCATCTATTCCACTCTCGTATTCTGTTACAGCCTATATAATGTGTGTGTGTGTATACGCTGTGTATGTGTGTTGAGCCAGGAGGAAAAACATCATGTTGTTTCTCTAAATTAAACTGGATGTCTCCCTGCAATGCAATGCCCTGAAACATGAACACACACGCACAGTCTCTCCCAGGGCAGTCTGTGTACCACAGCACCAAGGGGTGAAGTATCAAAGGCTAAGCGTTTGCTAT
>OMNW01016546.1:9950-44516 GCA_900303245.1 Selene dorsalis
TTTTTGTCACTCTAAATCAATCCCCCCGTCCATCTGCGCTCTTTTCCTCTCTCTATGTTCTCTATTTATTCCAAAATTTGACTTGTGTTGCTTTTATTTTGAAAATGTCATCCTCATACTTCTTAAACACTTTGTTACAGACATATTTCCCCAGTGATATTCTTCACTACAATATTCTTTTCCACAATATACACTGTGTAGTTCAAGCTTTCCACAGTGATGTTTAATAAAGTATTTTATTTTGTACTGAGAGCTACTGCGCTCCTTCATCATGTGTTTTTCATGACTGTGTGGGGGATACGGGAGTGTTTGCGTCTGGTGGCAGCCGACTCTACAGTTTTGATGCTGGCATTCTTTTCTAATGGGTGTCTGACCTAGAAGTTTATTGTGCTGTTGTGTTCAGTGTTTGTTTTGCAGGATGAGTACCTTCTCAGCTCTTAAAACACTCATCTCACAGCAGGCATCCAAGGCTTATGGTCTTGTCTATTGGAAACCCCTCTGAGCACCCAGGTGATAGCATCAGCTCAGACCATCATGACTGAAATCAGCCCACAAAATGTTTGTTGCCAGTAGAATATTTTAAACAGTAACCCTAGTTACTAGTTATTTCAACTGTGGGTAATTCATTCAGCTGAGACATTAACAGTAATTTGACCTGATCATGTTTAGTTAATTATTTTAACTATTTATACACCAACAGTAATATTTGCTAATCACCTTTATCTTATTATTTCAACTCTTTATATGTTAAATTTATCTAAATGTTCTAACTATTTATTAGTTAAGTTAAATTACTATTATCTGACTACATCTAAAGGTGCAATGATCAAGATTTGGCAAGAATTTTATGTATATTATGTTCATGCGAAGGAGCCACAGCGATGATGGCATGACCAAGAAGATCTGTTTAAATGATCATGCATCACAAAAACATGGAGTAGACCGAAGCTCCTACAGAGTAATGTTCATCTCCCTCCCAAAAGATGGATGTTGACCAGAAACCATGTTTCGGCGGATATTAGGAGCAAAAGACAAGTAAATCTTGGTACGGAGTTGGTTGTGTCATCATGGGGTGGACTGTTCCCAACATGAAATAATAACCGCTGCATTTAGTTTAAAAAATTTAGCTGCTCACTCTTGTTTGTTTGCCCACAAGGAATCTATGTGTGGGTGTCTGATATCCATCAGTCGCTAAAAGCCCATCTGTGTGTTGATCTGGGCGATTGTTTATTAGGCTGTCAGGGTTAGCCCACAATACAACAGATTGATAGACACAATAAAAGAGACAAATAAGCCAGGATATGAATGTGAGTGAGTTTTACATCTAAACCTAAAATAAGTTTGCCTCACACACACGTGTTGCTGTCGCTACTTTTCAGTTTTATTCCACCATTTATCTCGTGCTTGTAATTGCAAAACATATTTGCAAGATGAATAGATTCAAAAATCCAACTTTCACCCAGCATCAGCGGAGACACATCTTAGAGAAGCTTAGACAAATCCCCCCTTGTCTCCAGATTAAATTTTGTGCCTCTCTGAACCTCACTCAGGTTTAAGAACTTTTGGCATTAGATTATCCAGCAGCTCCAACCGCCACGGGGCTAACGACATTCAGTCTAGTCTACGCCCCCACCAGGAGTCGGCCTGTTACCTTGACTTTGAGTAAAGCCAAGGTCAAGTAAATGGCACTTTGCATTAATCCAAACCAAACAAACTGTGGTCCTCTGGCTTTCTGCAGGAGTAGAGCCCCAGCTGTGTGTTGCCTACAACCCCTCTGGGTGACTTGATGGTCAGGGCTGCCCTAAATGGTTCTCTCTCTCTTTGTGGCCAATGGATTGAGCAGGCTGAAATGATGGATGAGAGGGGGAGGAAGATCTTTCAATCAATCTGTCATCCGCAGTTCTCCTCTCATCCGCGGGAAACAGGAGTGATGTCATGGTCGATACAGTCAGGCTTTCGCCACTGAAGGATGTATGTGTGTGTGTGTGTGTGTGTGTGTGTGTGGGAAGGAGGTAGCCTATTTATGCATGCAAGTGGTGTAGAGTACCTGCTTTTGTCAGAAGATGGTGGAGGATATGAATTTGTTTGTTTTCTCTCTGTGCGGTGGAAGCTTTGTGTGTGTGTGTGTGTGTGTGTGTGTGATGAGGAGAATGAGAGAGAGAGTGTGCTGAAGTTAAGTAGGCAAACTGTCACCATCTGCTGCCTGGAAATACCCGCTGACATTACACATCAGGCAATATAAATGCTCACTTCAGCATTTGGCTCGTGGGAGCAGCTCTCCTAATGCTAAACATGTGTGCTAATACAAGTGTTTGCTTGTTTGATTTTTATTTCATTCTTCATTTACATCCCCTTACAAGAAGATTACCTCTTAAAAAGACTCTCCAGACTCTACTCAAGGCACTCTGGAAGTTATTTACTGAAAAGGTCCTTATCATGGCTGACATTTTTGGCATGTCACAGCAGGGAAAGCGCAAGTGTAAATAAATGGTTTAATTCCATTCGGTTGCTTCGGCTTCCAGGTCCCAACATTGTGTGCACTGGCTCACTGTCACGTTGTCATGGCTTACTGGGACATTGCAACAGACCAGAGCCATGTTGGCCTGCAGTATTCCCTGGTCGGGTAATTTGGGAGGAAATAAAGTGGATGAACTCAAAATAATGAGTGTGTCAGTCCCTGCAAATCCTGCAGTCACTCTCCATCCTGTTTTAGTTCATTTTAAATAGTTATGAGACATTAAAGGGTCGTCAAAGTCCTATCTAGGATTAGGGAAAGTGTCTCTATCTATCTATCTATCTATCTATCTATCTATCTATCTATCTATCTATCTATCTATCTATCTATCTATCTATCTATCTATCTATCTATCTATCTATCTATCTATCTATCTATCTATCTACTTTCACATTTGTCAGTTATAAAGTGTGTTTGCTCATCTCCAAAGGACAGTCCATAAAAGACTCCACTCCACCCAATAATGGAGTCCATGCTTTCACAAGATGTATTGATGTCAAAGCCAAGAAAAAAAAAAATTCAATTTGATGAGGACTGCCTTGGATGCATCATTAGTTTTGATAAATCCTCAGAGGGTCATTTCATTTGTGGAGGAGGTGCCTCAAGGATATACACTACATCTGAAGCCCACTGAATAGTGAGCACGTCATCTAGGACCAGCAGAGGTCCTCTGTCCTCTGATGGAGCTGCTCTCTGCTGTTTTGTTGAAGTCTTGACCCTGAGAACAGTATGTGCTACATAAGAATCCCCAAAGGTCCATGTACAGGCTTTGTCTGGAGCTTTCAACCACGTTTTCTGGCATCATGATTTTAGGCCATGACATCAGCTCTGTGCTTATACAGTAAAAGCCACGAGGCATCATTGAAAACACAATGAAATCAGCCTTAAAGTTGGAACTGAATTTGAAGCACAATAGAAAGAAAGCATTAATATGCTTTAATAGCACTGTGTAAATACACAGAAGTAAAACTCCTCCATGCAAAGCACAAGTGGAGAAAACTGTTTTTTTAAAACCAAAAACAGAAAACAGAGTTAATCCCACTGTAGCTGTTAAGGAGCGTGTGAGAGCTTGGTGGGTTGATCCAGCCCCAAAGCTGCTGGGAGGGAAGCCAGAGAGTAACATTGATTAGCAACATTATCACTTTTATTCCCACCGACTCTCCTCAGTGCACGCAGACACGCACACGCCTGCACACACACACACACACACACACTCACACACAGGTTTTTGCTGATTTTCCTCAGCTCAACACAAGCCCCCTGCACTCCGAGCGAACAATTAATTTTTCAAGGTCTTGGATTTCCCACATAAAAACAAGAGTTTCACATTATTTTTCTTTCTGGCCGAGCTCGTTGCTATTGCTTTGTGAGTCACGAGAACATGAAGGACTCACTTGGCCTCCTCCAACCAGAGTTCATCTCCGCTCCTCCAGCTAATACTCATTTTGTCTCACAATGGAGGAAGACCTCAAAGAAAAGCAGGGGCACACAGGTATATTGCTGATGTGGCATTGTTTGGATCTTTCTGAGAAAATCACTTCTCCAAAAATGTATCTTAGGAACATTTGAAGGTAGAATTTATTACAGCAAATGCGCACACAAATCAAATTAAATAACTCTGGAACTGCTCGTGTCTTCTTCTTTTTTTAAAGTTGAGCACGCGGCACAGAGAGCGCTCTGAATCACTGATGAAAAGAGGTTGGCAAGGACAGTTTTGACGAACTGCTGCGGTAGAATGCAAGTGAGTGTTAAGGTCCAGCCTGTAATGTTTTCTGGGATGAACTGTGGTGAAAACACTAAATGTTTCATGCTGTAATTTGCAGACGTCTCTGCTCAGATTGGATAAGCAGGTTAACGCCATTCTCATACCAGGTGTTTGGCTAATTAACACAATATGTTTAATTTGCTGAATTCATAATTAGAAAAATGACAAGTGATGGTTTTATGCTCGGTTACGTACAGGACTATTTCTTGGCTGGGAGCAGTGTTTCTGTGTGCCAGGAAGCCATCAGGATGTTAGTTATACTGTGAACAGCCAAGAAATATTAGGGTAAATAACCTCTACAACACTTAAACGTTTCATTTCTGCATTTTGATTTCAAGCCTTTAAAATACACAGTGTTAAGTAGAAGAGATCCTGGTTATCAGATTTAGTTACCTCTTCTGCTATCAGGCTGTTTTCCTTGTTTGAAGTCTTTAGGCTAAGATAAATTAAACATTTAAAGTTAATTTAGCAAAGCAAAACAAAGCCAAAATAGAGAGTTATGGAATCATCTCATATCCAAAATGTGCCAAAACTATTCCACTGATGTGCTTGCTAAAAACTTGAAGCTAATTCCACTTTGACATAACCTAGATTACATCAAATGGGGTGCTTTATTTTGAAAACTCCATCAAACACTCATCAGCATAATCAAGGAAAACAAACGTGATGACAGGCTGCACTGGTGAAGGTATCAGTGTATTGCATATGTATAAGGGAACTGATGAAAAGATGCCTCATTGTGAGTTCAGAAATACTTCAGTCTTGCACTCAGTCAAACTCTGTGGCCTGATCAAAGCTCTAGACAGCTTTGGCCAACGAAGGACCTCGTCCAGCTCCATCATCTCACACCCAGGATGTTATTACTCAAGCTAATCTAGCTCGTATCTGCTGCTTCATTGTTTGCCTGTGCGTCAGACGCATTGTGGGCCGCTGTGGCACCTGAGCCAGAAGGCAGAGCAGTGCAGGTGATTAATGCTTGCAGGACAAAGTTGATGATAAATAAACAAACCAGCCGCCCAGTTGCTGTTGGAGGAAGCAGTGGATACCTCCTGCCATCTGTTGTGGAAATAACTTTAGGGTTGTTTGTTGGCATCGTGATGTGTGGCTCTGCAGGGAAGAGATGCAGAGCTCGTTTATGTTGGAATAAATGTTTCCTTTATGTAATACTTGCCTATCTCTGAGTGTCTGGATATATCGTTCTGTCACTGACCCTGGGTGTGTTATACACATTTGCACTGCATCCCAGCCCGAGCAGGCGTTGTTTAAAACAGCTACTGAAATGCATGAGTCAGGTAGAACTTAATGGATATTTATGAATGTTCGTGACGCAGCGTTGGAGATGTAGCCCGTCACCCTGACCTCCACCCACAAACATCAACTTCATTCTACCTGACAAGTTTGTTTTGAATGTTTTATTCTCAATCCTCAACACTTTTGTTAATGCCAGAATCCAAGAGGCTGCACAGAGGAAGGAAAAGGTTGGACAGACAACACCCCCTGGTGGCTAAACATGGACATGGCTGCCATGATCACCTGGTATCTAATGCAGTAGTTTGCAAAGGTGCGAACATAAGCAGACTTCAAGGACTACACAGTAACACAGTCCTGGATCCAGCTACTGCAGATGTAGATGTTAAAGGCCCTGAGGTCTTGTAGATAGATAGAATTATAGATGTAAAAAAAATAATAAACCCTTTCTCTTTCTTTCTCTCTCTATCTATCTATATATATATATATGTGTGTATGTATTACCATGCAGTAAGTTTTTGTTGTGTGTTGTCAAATTGATGTTTCCATAGTTTCCATACATTTTCTTAAGGTGTTCTCACTTTCTATGTTCTGGTGGAAACCAAAAGCAGGTCTACAAGGAGTGTGAACATTTGTCTTACACCAGTGAAGTGTACAAAAACTCAACTCAAAAGTGTGTTGCCAGAAGCTGAATTATGTCGGTATATTTACAGATGGTTTCACTGCCTTGAAGGAGACAAATAAATCTGTAGTTATAGCTTGAAATATCCTTATCTGTAGAATATGTGCATTCACATTTTCTCAGTGAAAGGGGACTTCAGCTTCTGATTTAAGTATTCCCAGAATGATATCTACCACCCTGTGCATACTAATATGATGGACGATGAGCTTACTGTATACAGGAGTGTTAATTCTCTGCTGCTTTTCCACAGTAGCTCTAAATCAGCCAAAGCCAACAACACCCTTCTCAAATGTGTCTCTGACATATTTGAATAAAACAGTCATTTTTGGTCTTTTATGTATTTTACAGCATGTAATCTAACAAAGCTGTAGAGGCCTTTCTCTCGACCTCACTCTGGACAGTTTGACTTGTCCAACACAGGTGTTACTAATAACATTAATGCTGGCTTGATTCAATTTGGGTGGAGCAGTTCCAGCTCTGGCTTTGTGCTCGCTGGCTCACTTCACAGAGCTTTCAGAAAGCCCTAAATGAAATGGAGCTGAGGTAAATGTGATTAGTTTCACCTGTGCTTCCCCTGATATGACAAGTCCAAATCCCCGCTGTGGAAAAAAAAAAAGGTCTATGAAGATGTTTAGAGAAACAGTCGCCGTTTAAGGTTTCAGTGCCAGAGGTCACAGCCTGTGCAGGGTCATTCATGTTGTTTGGACGCTTTAACCGGCATCATGACAAACTACTGTGAAGAAGTTGAGTCTTCAAGCCGCATTGAACACCCACACAAAAAGCACAGCAGTGAAATAAATGACTGTGAGTAGTTATGCCATACAAATAATGTGTTGTGTTTATAATGCAGCAACTGTTGGAACAGTGATCCCAACAGGCTTTTTCACAGCAGAGATTTTGACTTGTAGGTTAAACACTAATAACATTAACAGTACCTCTTTTCTACTCAAACATCCCACTGAGTCATTATTCATTTTTATCATGTTTCTCTCTGATGTGACCTCTGATAGGTTGTTTGTGAGAGAAAACATCAGAAGCAGACTTTTTTTTTTTTTTTTAATATTTTATTTAAAAAGGGAATATGGAGCATTAGCATCTCACTTCCCAACCACCCATGTTTGTTTTTATGTGCCAAGAAATAAAAGCTGGTCTCCACATATAATGCAGATCTTAAGTATCACAAAAAGGATGCATAATGCAATAAATTCATATAGGATTGTTAAGCAATACAAGTTTGTGATCATGCGGAGAATTTCCTAAGCACATCACAGGGAGCTACAAAAGGCAGTTTGTACTGCACAGTTCCTCTCAGTCTCTTTCACACACACACTTAATACTTTCAGTTGTGGATTTACATACATACACACCCACGCACACATGCATGCACACATTCACAAAACCTTTAGAACAAGACAAAAAACATTGGATTTGGTCCCAAGCAACCAGTTTATCAGAGGATTATGGCATCACTGGCAAACAGGAAGTTGCTCATGAGAACCAAGAAATATTCAGTACCAGGCTTGGAAAAACTGAGTATGGGCCAGTTTCAATCACCTGATACAGTCAGTCGTATCAGTTTAATGGTTGGAAAGTCATTTTAAGTTTCACGTTTAAATTTGGACCAATTTCTGCTCATCACAAGGTCACAGTCTGACTTGACAAAAATGATATGTCATCACACAAATCAATGTGGAAAACTTCATGATATTTTTTTTTCTTTTTGCTGTTACAAGCAAAAGCAGAAGATGTCTGTTACACAGTCTTGACACCAGTATATTTCTTTGAAACAGCCACAAATGATAGGGATTGTTCTCTGAACTGTCATCTGTTTTCTGTCCTCTTTGTCAACCTCACAGTGTGAACATTGTTCCTGCTGATATCTTCCACGAAATGTAATAATCGATCAATAATTTCCCTTAGTTTTTTAAATCACTGGCTATTTTCATACAAAGTCATTCTCACCCAAAAATCGACACGTCTGGACTAAACATAAAAACACATTCATCTGTAGTATATTACATATTTATACTGCAAGGGTAACTATTCTTACCATACAAAGAAACCATACAATGAAAAAAGATTAACAATTGCACATAATTGTTGGCTAAAATATTTCAATGACACAGAGAAACATTAAAAATGGCACTATTATTAAAAATAGATCAACTTTTCAATGAAATTGTACATGTGTGTTTTTTTTCTATCCTTTACAAAAGAAGGACATTATCGCTTTTTTTTTCCTTAGAATAAAAAAAAGTAAGAAAAGTTGCTGAGAACATAAAGAAAAGAAAAGTCTGTAGGAAAAAAAACAGATTTTTTAAAACAGACCCTTGCTTTTCTTCAGGTTCTTTTGCTTCCAGTTTGGCAGGGCGTTGAACTCGACTCGACTCATCTCAAGAAGTGTCTGTAAAACGTTAAAGTTCGACATTTTAGCATTACATTTTAGCGCCGTAGTAATATTACACTGTAAAAAACAAAAGGCACAAAAGTCCTTGATGATCATTAGTTATGGCTGGATTTATCTATGAACCAGCTGCTGTATGAAAGCAAAATTTTTGTTCTTTTAACCTTTTAAGTTTCGTTTGTTGCTTTTTTTTTTATGGGTAAGTATCATTTGTGTTTGAATATTGTTGTATAAGATTTCTCCTGTTTTCTAACAGTGGGTGCACCAGGTGTGTCTTACCTTGAAGTCCTCGTCCGACAGGTAATCCTCCAGGCGCAGAGGGTCCACCCCCTCTGGCAGCGGTTTGCGGGTCAGCTCTTCGATGGAGTACTGCTGCTTACTGAGCTTGGACAGAGCCTCCTTCACCAGGATCACTTTGTTCTTGGAGCTCTCACCCTGCACACATAAACAAACGTCAGAGCACTGGAGTTTCCACTACTGTGTTTGTGTTAGCTAAAATGACAGACAACAGATTTAAATAGACATTATGAAAATATGTGCAAATGAATTCACATCATCAGCCAATATACTACATTGTTCGTGAGTTTAATGAGGCTGATTGGAAACTGAAAGGTCACCGGTTTCACTTCAAAGCAACATTTAAACTGCTCTGTTGCACTGTCGTCTGCGAGATTTCTGTTTTTTTTCCCCAGCAACTCTCAACACTAAATGTGACATATCTGGGTGGTGACAGGTGAGTCTTTGTAGTGTCAACAACATGGCTCCCACCTTTGAAGTGATGCTAGTATCCTTCTCCCAGTACGGGAAGATGTTGGTGAACGTGAGGGGCTCACAGCCTGCAACGACCAGATAAGCCTGGGGAGGTCGCCGAGGGTTCTTCTCTGTAAATTGGACAAAAAGCAGCAAGCAGCGGAGAAGACATGAAAACAGAACTCCAAAGGTGGTGATGCATTTGAATTCAGACATTTAGTAACACAAATCAGCACCAGCTGTGATTTAGAAGGAGTATTTTTAAGTATGTCGTATTTTTACTTAAAAAAAGATCAATATTGAAAAACACAGATTCAACTAAATAATCAGAGGTGAGAGCACCGGGCTGATTACAGCAGTAGCTCCTGTCTGTGGAGTCGGACCTTTGCAGTACTGCAGCACCGTCTCCATGGCACATTTCCTTTCGTTGTCCCAGCGCATCTTTGCAGAGCCGGTGCACTGTGTGTCTTCAGGCTGCCAGCCCTGCCACAGATACACCTCCATACGGTTATCCAGCATGAACAGAGCTGCAGAGGGAACAACAGAGAGTTAGACCGGAGGGTAGAGCTCATACATTCAGTGAGTACAAAAGGGAGTAATATATTCAGCTGTAGGTGTTTCAAAGGCTGCACCGAGAAGTCTGAACAATGAAAGATATCCATCTACAGAGAAGCGCGTCAGAGAGTCTTTCAAACACCTGCATCCCATTGTTACGTTTTCACCAGTCCAAGGTTCAAACAGAACAATGCGATAGTGAACGTCCTTGTATTTTCTGTCTGCTGCTTCCTAATTGTGTCGTGGATGTGACATGGGTTACAGCTCAGATATCTTTGATTCAGATCAGGGATGAAGCTCTGAAATGTACCAGTGATTTTCATTTTTGACTCTCAAGCTTAAACAAATTCTTCCTTTTTCAGGAAAAGTTCAAATATTCTGTGGATACATTTCTGTGTGTTGTCTCTGACTGTCTTTAAACTAACAAATAACAAATCTAACTTGTTTACAGAAATTTACATTTGAGAAACAAAGCAGTCTAGTTGAATAGAAACCATCAGACAAATAATGAGCATACTATTACTGAAGTATAACATTACTTCAGGTGTGTGGTACCTGGCTGTTGAGCAGCGTAAAGGTTCTCCTGCAGGAAAGGCATCGCCATGACTCCCTCTATCACCCGGGCAGGATACAGCTGCTCCTCCCCTTCAAACAACCCAGAGCTGGCACTGAGTCGGAACAGCCGGGGTGTGTAGTTGTACTTCCCTGGATCTGGAGATGAAAACACTTAAATCAGCCACGATTCGTCTTGCTGATCATTTGGGAAGCTGCTGAGAAACACGCCGATGTGAGGACGCACCTTGCAGCATACAGTCGTAGGCCTTTTTGTCCTGCGAGCCCAGAGCCTTGACGAACTCTGAGGGTTCAGCTCCTTCCTCCACCTCCTCGACTTTCACGCTGCCGCTGCTGCTCAGGCCGAGCTCTGAGGGACAGTTCTGGGTCAGTTTGTCTGTCGCTCTTTTAGCGACCTGCCTGGCGCTGGGATGTGATTTACAGCCGTGCCACAGGTACAGCTGCGCTTTCTGAGCATTAAGAAGCACCAGGCTGGCGCGTGACCTCAGACTGGCGCGCTGGCAGTCCACCTCCACCAGAGAGGCCTCCACCTCTGCCTCACCGCGGACGCAGAACAGCCTCCAGCCACCTAAACACAGACATGATTTTACAATGAATTAAATGAGCACAGAGCATCACTGAAGACAACAAACTGCTTCTCGGTCTTTTTTTTTTTTTTTTACCTGTGTCTTTTGCACTGTCTTCTCTGCTGCCCTTGTGGATGATCAAACCTCCCTGGAAGAGCTGGAGGAAGCACGGTGGCTCTTTCCCCTGACTCACCAGCACCTTAAGCCATGCAAATCACATACAGTCGGATGAACAAAGCCTCATTTATATCAGCTACCACCTGAACATCCTGCCGTTAATGTGTCTCTGTGTTATAAAGCAAATGGCTTTCCGTTGCTAAGGAGGAACTATGCCTCTTATAAAAACATTTTACTGATAGTGTGTGACTGTGATGAGCTGATACCCACCTGTGACCCCCTGTGGCTGCCGAGCTCCACCGTCATTAGGGCCGAGGTTCCTTTCTCGCTAATGCTGGAGCGCTGGCCCTGCCAGAAAAAACAAGCTGTCCTCTCTCTTCCAGGAGCTCCGGCGCTCAGCTCCCCAGGTTTCTGTCGCTTCCCCACTGATAGAGAAAAAGACGAACCAAAGTGCAGCAACATGCAGCTTTGTCAACCACAGGCACATTTGCATATTTTCAGTGATGCTATGGTAGTACATGTGCTCTCCAAATAGATGCATCAAAGTATTTTCAGTAAGTCAGACTGATACTAATTCCTCTTTTAATTAATTTTCTCCCAGGTTTGATTAAGATTTCATATCCAAAACTCCTATTTGACAAACCTAATTCTAACTCTACAGCCTGCTGCTGGATTAAAAACATGACTCACCAAGTGCAGTGACGGAGTACTTCCAGCGGATGATGTAGGCGTCGCCCTCGTGGAGTTGGCCCAGACTCTCTTTAGGCAGCTCCTCCTCACCGTGCTCTTTGATGTGCCAGGCCTCTACGGCTACTGTGGCCAGCTCTGCCTGTCTGCCGTCCTCCGTCCTCACCAGGCCGTGACCCCGCTGGACGTCCACTCCCTCCAGAGCGGTCTTCACCGGATCAGGCTCATTGTCCAGCAGAGCTCGGGCATCACATGGCTGCAGCTCCAGTTCGAGTGGGGAGCGTAGAGTGGAGTGGACCGGGCTCTGAGCAGACAATGTTTTAGGGTCAGTTTTGCATTTGTTTTCTCACTCAGTATGTTCCTTAATTAAACGACCTACAGCAGAGCAGTGTTTGTCTTAACTCCCTGATAACAGATTATCAGATAGCAGCAGTCACTGTTATTAATGTGTTTACAGTCTAATCTCATCTACCTTGATTTCCTCAGATTGAGCTGCTTCCTCTTTCTTCCTCTCAGCCCAGTCCAGGAACTTCTCTCTGAACAGCGATGTCTCATTGTGTTCTGACAGCCGGCCAAACAGTGTCCAACTGGGACGACCCTCCCCCTGCCTGGAAATCACACACATAATTACACAATCACACACACGCAAGTTATCAGTGAAAAAAAAAAAAAAAAAAAGCTTCGCTGTGCAGATGTGCTGGCGAAAAAAAACCACTAGGGGCTACAATAACACAATGAATAGTTGAACATAGTCTCCAAAGTCTTACAGTCGTGTGGGATTTGTCCTGTCTTACTCACTGAGGCACATCCTTATCCGTGCAGGAGGCATCTAATGGGTTGACTCTGCAGTTGCTGTAGTCGTAGCTGCCGCTGTAGAGCTGCTTTCCCAGTTTGACAGCCACTTTTCTATCACCCAAGGGCACATCTTTCCCATGCCACACGTACACTTCACTGCCAAAGTCAAACACTAAAACCTGGGGTGGGACGGTGGAGAGAGAGCAGACAAACACGGATCATAAATATGCACTGAAATGTCCATCTGGAGTAGTAGGGATGTTTTATGAACTTTCACACAAGCCTTTTTTGCTACTCAGACTTTCTATGAGGTCATTACTCTCATTACATTACCTCCTTAGAGTTGAGCAGGGAAACGCTTGGGATGGAGGCCCAGGCATCTTCATGAGGCACCAGTTTGTCTCCCTGGAGTCTGTACACCCCATTAGAGTCCAGCACCCCACTCTCATACAGTTCATCTTCCTCTGGCTCCCCCGCTCCTATAACACACACACACACATCACAAAGAGCAGTGTAAGCATATCTGTATGACAGCAGGAGGGGGGCACGGAGGTTAGACAGATAATCCTTCACATGGTAAACTGAGCTTCAAGCCTTTGAGTCAGAAAGACTCAACACAGCTGAAGTATTTCTAGGGAAATACAGTCGATGCCTACAACTTCTATAAGACAGAATTTATTAGGGCATCAGGTATAAAAAAAAGACTGGTATAAATATATGATATAAAATAAGTTTAACTGTTAGAGGTTAGGTGTTTGCTGCTGAGCTGTTAGGTATATCCAGCAGAGACAGAAACAGACAGAGGCACAGACATGGAGAGAAAGCAGATGATGATAATGAGTATATGAGCTACATGTGTGTGTGTGTGTGTGTAACCAGCTGTTATCACCTGGCATTCGCCCTTCAGTGTAGATAATAAATGTGATGTTACGTACCTCTGTATTTGGTCTTTCCTCCCAGCAGGCTCCAGAACTCTTTGGCCCATCTGCTCTCAGTGTTGATGCCCTCCTCCAGCACTGTCACCTGAGGGGCCTTACAGCCCAGGTCCCTCTTGGCCTGGACAAATGATACCATCTCCGATGCCTGGTCAAAAAAGCATTATATAAGATCACAACTGTATGGAGGTGGCACATTTATCTCTTAGGCAGGGAGAGGAAAGTCTTGATTTAGTCAGGACATGTTGACTGAAGATTGCAGACTTAAATTTACCTGAGGCAGGAAATTTCCTTCTGCAGAATTTTTTGGGGATTTCAACATTATCAAGATGTAGCAGAACCTGTCTAAACATGACAGGGCTGGCCCTGAAACCTGCCTTTGCAGTATACAAGTATGTGTGAGATTCACTACCTTAGCTTTCTCAATCACGTTGGCAAACTCTCCACTCCACATGAAGCACTGCTTCGGTGTTATGAGAAGAAAGCAGTCACCACTATTCAGAGAGTGGGCTGTGGGCTCCACCAAGCGCACCTGGACGTGCCTCCGACCTATATATATATATGTTGACATAGGGGTTATCAACTTCCTATTGTTAAGAAACAAGACACACATTTGAGAGTTTCTTATGAGCAGCAGTGTTACGTGCAAGTGTTCTGTCATTGTTTCATTGTTGTTCTGGGAGATAAATCAGTGTAAAGAGACACATCTCTTTGTTTCTGACCTTTGATGCGAATAAGCATGAGCTTGTTGAAAGGCAGAGCACTGTTGTTGGTTACAACGTCGGTAGACTTGACACTGCGCAGGCTGACCTTGCGGAAGTTCTCCTTGCTGGCGAGCCCTGCCAAGGCCACGTCGGCCAAGTTGGAGTGTTTTGCCACTGGGTGGGAGAGAACAGAGTGACACAATTATCATCTACTAGTGGGTAAAGGTTGAACTAATGCAACGTCATGACCTAGTCTACCATCAGCAAAAAGCACAGAGCTTTAGCATAGAGTATAAAAGACTGGATATCTTTTCTTATTTCTTCTTTTATGTTAGTTGCGCTTGACAGGACATGTCTAGCTTTGTTGCTTCCTCTTGCATAAACTGTGAAAAGGTCTCTGCGGTCAGTCCAGTCTAAAGAATAGTTATGGGGAGGAAGTGAATATGGAGAATAAACAAGCAGCAGACAAATAGAGAATATGATAAAGAAGGAGCAAATTTCTTTATATGCAGAGTGTTGACTGTGCTCACCAGGTTACTGTCAGCCTTCTACATCTGATTTCTTAAACATCATGTCAATGAGAAACTCTCTTTCTGTAATCAGGTAGGTGGTTTGAGAAATGCAATTTCCCAAACCTGATTTGTACAAGAGAAAAGTGATTTGTTTGGCCACATGTTCATGTGACCACGACTTCAACCTGCGTGCACAAGGATGAAACATTGCATCCTTGTATTCTGCTAGTTGTTCTTTTGATGTTTTTGTAGATTTAACTTTTCTTGATCCTTTCAAGCTGTTGAGTCCTCTAAGACTCTTAAGTTTAACTAGGGTACCTCAGCAGCGGCGTAGTAGGTAACTTTGAGCAGTCTTACTCCTCTCCACTTGGATCCTCTTGGTCTCCACCGTGGCTACGTTAAGTCTCTGTTCGGTGTAGACCTGTCGGACGTCGTTACGGGCAGCCAGAGCCCGGAGAGGGTTCCTGGAGCCCTGATTCCTCCGGGCTGGTCGCACCGCACGCTTGTGTTCTGCTACGGCTGAGGTGAGCCTTAAGATTCACACACAAAATGGTGAAAATTAAGAGAGGCAATTTCAGAAAATTTTTGAATTTCTGACATTGACAAATGTTCTAAAAGAAGTTCAAGTAATAAGGAGAATACAAGTGAAAATGTTGTAGCAGTGCTTTTAAGGAAGACAAGACAGGTTGATGGCGAATCATTAGGTAAACTGAACGTTTGTGTTGAGAAGTTACAGAAAATGTTCTGTAACAGGGCTAGAAACCAATAACTAATTCATGCTTATTATGAACTAACTTTGGTGTATTGGCCTGAATCTGGCTGAGGTCCTCCTCTGTGAGGATCACACTGGAGTCAGGCAGAGCTGAGGGTGAGACCGATTTGTAAAAGCTGCCGAACGTCTCCTCATCATCTAGGGTCATCACTTCTTTCTCCGTCTCTGCTGTCACTTCGATGGTGGAAGTCTTGCTTTTACTCACACCTGACCCGCCCATCACATCACAGGGAAACAGAGGACACAGAACAGGAAGTGTTTAAACAGAACTTTCGCAAAAGATGCTCTTTTTTTATTTTGCCGAGTTGTGCTTTCAGTGAATAGTGCCAGGATGAGGTCTATAACACAATATGTGATTAACAATAACAAACAAGGGGTTGTACCTTTATTGTGAAGCTTGTCTAAGAAGGACTCCAGCTTGTCAAGCCTTTTATCTCCTTCCACTTTGACAGCAGTCCTACTGGAGATTTCTGTCCATTACAAACAAACAGAAGTTTGATAAACTGTGGCTCAGTACATTCAATTTTATCACTGTTACATTTTAAAAAGTCAACAAAAAGACCATCTTCAATTACAGGCACTTATTGACCCACATAGTTACAAGAGTCCAGTTCAAGTGTCAATATATATGCTGATTGATTAACTGACTGACTAACAGACTGTACCTTCATGTGGCTTCACAGGTGTGGCATTAGACTTCCTCAGAGAGCTAAGTGGTGACTCCTCCTTTCCTGTGTCTGACACAAGACCTGGAGGAACACAAGAAGAGAATCAGAGCTGCAACTAATGATCATTATAACTACAAATTAATTGAATTATTATCTTCATATTGACAATATTATGAAAGTACTAATTTTGTTTAAAAGTGTGCATAATTCAAGTGTAACGTCTCGTCTTATCACAGTCAGATAACATCCAGAGTGCAGATGTTCAGTTTATTTTCAAGTGTGAAAAAGAAAAGCAGCAAATTTCTCATATTGAAGAAAATCAGTGAGTGAAAACAAAATGAATGTCACTGCTTGCAAAAAAGAAATCATCTTCATGTGTCAGTGTCCAGCTGCCTGGAAGGTCTTTTTAAACTACTGTGCTTTGTTTAAAACACTGTGAGCTTCAAACGTGACATCATCTTAAATCCACAGAGTAAACACACCTCTCTTGGCCATTCGTCCAGCCACAGTGAACTGGACGGAGTCGTTGGCTGCTCCTTTGCCTCTGCTCTTCCACTGCTCCTCCTTCTCCTTGAGGATCTTCATCCTCTCTACCAGTGACATCTTGGGTTCCACGTCTACGTTTGACTTCTGTTGGAAATATAAAGCAATTTCAGATAAGGCACAATCTGTGACTATTGTGAACTAGAATGGACACAGTGACGTAGGCCTAACTGTGAGTGAGATTCCATGTGAGGATAAAAAAGACCAAATGAAAGGAGAGAGTGAAGAAACCACACAAGCAGAGATGAATGTAACAGTGAGATGACTTTTAAGTCTTCCTTGAGGAGGGCGTCTTCTTCCAAAAACAACTGTTTCCACAGAGGTTTTTACCGTGTCATTCAAACTTCATTTCTAAAACAAAAAACCAAAACCCCTGTTTCTATAACAGCACTATCCATCACCCACTACTCAGCAGATCTTTCCTGATGTGATTTACTCCTGCTGCCAGTTTTGCACCTGAACTCCACCATTAAAAATGAATTAGCAGAGGTTTACTGGGCCTCCTGGTCCCACTGGACCCCAGGAGCTGTGTTACAGTAATTAATGATATTCCACTCCTAAATATTTGAAGCATTTTATGGCCCTGCCTGGGTTTTTATTGGCTGCCAAGCTTTATTCCTTCACTAATAATGAGCAATTCACTACGTGTAATGTAGCATGAGAGGCGACTTCCTTTCTGCAGTGGCTTAAATGCAGCTTAGTCTCGCACCAGACAACCCAGCTCTGCAGGATGATTACACAGGAGAAACACAGTAAATGAATTCCAAGCTGACAAACAGTATGATGCACAGGACAATTGTTGAACAGCTGCAGGCAGAAGCTAAACCAATTTTTGTTCTTGTGCTGTGTGACATCCAGCATTTGCGCTCGATGAAATTAAAGTAAATGGCAAACAAATGATTGGGATTCCCGAAACCGAATAGCTTGTTACGGTCACAGAGGAATGTGCTTTGTGGATGAGAGATGGCCTGTGAGTGATCTGCTGACTGTCATACTATAAAATCAACTCTGCTGTATGCTCTGAAGAGTCAACTTAAACATTCACAGATGTCAGCAGCTTTAAAGAGAAAAAGATGTTGGACTGAAGTGGTGAACTGCAGCCAGACTGATGTCAGAGTGGCATTAGAGCAGGAAGTGTCTCCTTGCTAAATAAGTAGTCTATCCTCTCATTTGGAAATAAAATATATGTCAGTGATATAGACTTAATAATCTGAGATGTAAATGTACAACATGGCGTAAATTGTTTCTTTTTATATTTAACCCAATGCCTTTCCTGATGCTTACATGGTAATAAACAACAAACCTGCAGGGTTTTTCCTGATTGAGTCTTAATAGTACAGACATTGGCATGGAAAGACCATATTAACCAGATGACAGGTAGGAGTCTTAATATCCAAGTTTTGCCAAGTCACAGTATTAGCCTTAAACAGCTGCAGATGACTCAAGTTCTTTGGCTGCAGTTGGTTTTAGAGCAAGCAAATAAATTAGTGGTGTTGTACTTTTATTAAACACTCTACAGCTTGTTAAAACTATACTTTGACTTAGACTTGTTTAACAGCAGCGACAAACTAATAAAATGCAATACTGTGATGTTGATGTCTGAATATTTAATGCGCAATGTCATGATTAGAGCTCTGTTACTGGTCACCTGACCTGTGCAGGTCCTGCTCTGCCTCTCACCCACAGTGACTCATACAAATTACCCATGATGCAAGCTGTGAAGTGACCATGCTTTAGAACTAATAGTCATTTCTTTATTGATAAAGCTGTCTTTTGAAATGCCAGAATTGAAAAATGAGGGTGACATTTCCAGCCTGCTTGTTTTATATGTTCAACTGCTCAAATCCCAAAGCTGTTCAAAAGTATTTATCATGAAAAACACCAGAGTTTCACATTTGAGATGTTGGAACCAAGACATGTTGGCTTTTTTCCCTTACTTAATAATTAAACTGATTTATTTTCTGACTATAGAGAAATGAATGATTTGACTTGTTGTGTGTCATACTAACTTGTAATTGCTAATTCCATGCTTATAACTACCCCCTTCTAAACCATACTGAATAAAACAAACAGTAATTCTGTGGATCAGCTATAATGCTCACCACAGCACTAACAATGGTTCAGAGTTTTTCCAAAGAAAACCTCCCCCTCAAAAAGAACTCGTGCACATCTGAACCAAACAGGTCAAAACCTGTGGTTGCTACAGCAGAAGTGAGATAACCCTGAGGCTGCAGAGACTCGGGGACTGGAGGGTCAAAAGTTTAATGCACAGAACAGTCCTTCTTCACACCAATATATTTACTGGGAAACTGTTCCTGAGCAAGCCACTCTATCCCTGCTTACTCACTTACAGTTTGAAACTTCACAGCCATAAAACCACCTTCCTGTGGAGAGTAAAATTTAAACAACAGGTCTGAGGAGTCCTTTCTGTTTGTCCTGAATTAACAAGCTTAAATAAACAAACAGCTGTGCAGTGAATGAATGGAAAAACACCAGTTTCTTTTAAGCAATTTCCACTCAAACACACCAAAGTCCCTCTTGCTCTCTTTCCCCATCCGTCTCTCCCTCGCTAATACAATGGCAAACGTACAAGTGGTAACAGACTTTTTTTTTGGCGCTCTAATGTCAAACATGTTGCCTGATGTGGTCAAATATTAGCCTGACATGTAAAGAGAGTTCAAAGAAGTGCATTTAATCACACTGGCATGCACACAGAGACAGCACACTGGAGTTAAACATCAAAGCGAACTCTTGCTGATTTCATAACATGAGAGAATGTGACACATCTGACATACAGAGATGTTTCTGCACATGCAAGTCTTGAATGTAACATGAGTGCATACGCGAGGTTTTAATGTTATTCACATTGTTAAACACTTTGGTCCACACACATTTACACTGAGGAAATCCTGTTCTTGTAATTTTAAACTATTAATATTCTAAAACAGCACAGCATATTGGTTGTAGACTACAATCTCTTAGTGCAATAATACTCAGTCATGCTCCAACACAAACCACAATATCTGTCATCGAACAGAGCCCTGAAGAATTCTCACACACTGACACAGCCCCTCCAGCGAGCAGCCCATCTCTGGAGTCAATCAGAGAAGGGAAATACCTTGGCCTGACAGGACCCCAGAGAGAGGGGAGGAGAGGAAAGGGCCTGGGCCTCAAGCCCCCACAGGAAACTATTTTTCTCAGCCCTGCCTTACTGTATGGTGCAGACAGCACCTCAGCCAAACCGCTGACACAGATATCGAGCAACTGAGGGTCAGCAAACCACATTCATGTAGCAACAGAAAGTGTGTCGACAGCTTTGATTTTTCTGTGGTAATCCTCAGAGAATGAGAGATTGTCCAGAGCACAGGTAGAGAGCGAGAGAGGGTCCATGCAGAATGCAGCTTACCTGAAGGGACAGAGAAAGGCTGACAGGCAGGTGTCAAAAAAAGGGGTAGATTCCATAGGTGAGGACAGAGGATACTGGAAAGAAGGGTAAAAAAAGGAGGAGGAACAGCATGAGAAGAAGAGGAAAGGAAAATTATCAGAGGAGATTGGAGGAGAAGAAGCAATTAGACTGCAGCAGCTGGAGTGAGTGAGCAGGTTTCAGCACAGACCGAAGAACAGACATGGGTCATTTAAAGCCTGGCATAACGTTTGGGAAAATGGGGGTGAAAGGAAAAGGGAAACAGACTGTTTATAAGAACGCATGAGGAGAAATCAAATAGCATAAACTGAGATGATGTGAATCGTTCTGGTTTATGATGGTATGACACCAGTTTCATGAGCTCAAATGAAAACGTCTCACCCCATAGGTGGAATTAATGGCAAACACTTTGTTCCCACGAGTGTATTAACGCTACATGGATCATGCCTGTTTAGAGCCAATTTCAACAGACTCATTGTGTATTTGAGATAATCAGCTCATCTTTAGTTGATTATCTCTAACCCATTTTCTGGGAATCAACACCCTAGGGACAATATTTCCAACTGGGTCTTTATGGAGTGAAGTTTGTGTGGGGGTAGCTGCAGTGTCAGTGTTTTCACTTGTGGAGAGACATCAGACTGGTTTTAAGTGAGTCATGGCCGGAAAACAAAACGTAGACTTGAAGCAAATCCTGGAGGATGTGAAAGAAAAATGGCAGTTTTTAAATATTCTTTCAATGCCTGTGTGGATTGAGTAAAGGGCATGTTAAAAAACTGCAACTCAATTGGTGCCAAAACTGAATTTATACTGACAAAATGTAATGCTCTTCATCATTCACCGGTTAAATGCTACAGAGAGTGAATATAACTTCTGATGAACGATCATTATCCACAAAACGACAGACTCTATTTAAATTAAATTTACAACAAGGCCCCATTTTACAACACAAGCATGGCAAATAGAACAGCTTTAGCTGCCCTAACAGGAAACATCTGGAGCTGGTTGGAGATGACCATGGTGTGTACCATGCATGTTACATTCCCTGGTCTCCCACATATCAACCGAAAGAGCAACAACATCTGCTCCAGCTTGGCAGCGTCTGAGATAAATCGACATGCCTCAACATGAAAACCAATGGCCTTTTTCTTCAAGGGGGAAATGTTACAAGAAAAGTCATCTGCAACTAAATGCCCCAAAGCTAATGCAGACGTGGCATCGGTGCCAATTATTTAGCCAAACCATGCATTATCTACATCTCTGATGTGAGTCAGTTTCCCAGAGCTCTACAGTAGCAGCCACAGTAAACAGCAGGTTCCAGACCAGTTCACGAGCAATAACCTCAGGTCGAATTAAAGGAAGAAATCCGCAGACTTTTTGGACACCACTACGGTTCCCATTCATGCGGGAGTGTCGAGGATGCAGTTTTGGTACCATTAATGGAATTACACTAAATTTTACGGAGCTTGTGTTGATTTATGACAAGGAAGACAAACCAAATGTAAAATGACATCATTTTTAAGTATTTAGTTGACTGGGGATTTGTCCACATTTTTGGCTGTCTGTACTTACTCATAAAAAGGCTTTTTCCAGACTAAGAGTGAATTTATTCTAAGGTTAGGTCATCTTTGGATGAAGGGTTAGCCCAAACCAGAAAGCCCCCAAGAGGACCACTGGTCTTTACAAACATCAAGCCAAGAGATGCTTCATACAAATAAACATGACATCACTTCAACCTTAGTGTCAAACTGACTGTGGCTCACACAGGGTTTTTCCTCTGCTGTAGCACCATTTTTCTGTTGTACAGCATCCATGGGATGGTTACCATGTAGTGTAATGCCCTTTGTGCACTTAGGTAGACAGAGAGGGTGGTCTTTTTGTATAGAGGAGCATGTAGAAACCTGCATGCACTTCAAAATGCCAGTTGCCTTTGCATGTGTCTGTACGGTAACCAAACCCTCTGTGCTGAGCTTTGCAAAACTGTATTACCTGTACATTTGAGAGACATTTAAAGTCTGCAAAGAACCCAAAAGCTTCCTGATGAAGGGAATTGTTTTTGTAACTCTGAGGAGAGAAAAACCCAGCTAAGAAAGCAGGCATTAGCTTGGAAGGTTTGCAGGTGTTTGTCATGGTGTAGGATTTTATTTTTACAAGGGGAAGGGGGTGTGTCTTTTTTTCTCTCTGGGAGGCTAGCTAAGCCCTGGATCTCTGGCTTTGGCATCACCACTCCCAAATCTGCTGCACCCACCTCCCAAAGCCCTCCTAACCTCACACCCTCTTGGCAGCCACCCGGGGGAAATAAGCTGATTCAGCAGAGGAAGAAATGGGTTCACGGCCAAATCTTTCTTTCCCTGCACACAAAGCTGAGGGGAAGCCTCAACATATGGCAGGATTTGCTCATTACATAGCTGATGTTGCTGTAATGATGGTGTAGCAAAAATTGCTTTTACTTTTAAGAAGCCTTGCAGAGCTGTTATTCATCCCAACTGACCGATATATTAACCCCCCCTGCACAGAGGAAAGGCTCAGTAAGAACTCACTCACCTTTTTCTTCCAGGCATTTTCAGCACCTTGGAGCTGATTGAAGCGATCGGCCAGTGAAGTCTGGATCAGGTCAGATGACTTGGACTTCTTCAGTCTGTCCTTCTCATCGCCCTTGCTAGAGAAGTCTGAAAGTCTGAAAAAGGGAAAAATAGACTTTAGTCCTTTTCCTTTATGTTTTAAGGCAGAATTACAATGTACTGACTAATTTACCTTAACTCAGTCTGATTATCATTCATGTAGAGAAGTTGTACGTTACCTCGTCATAAGTGTGTGGTAATATATGTTTTAAGAACTGAATTGTACTTTCAGGACAAACTTTTTTAAACTGCAATTAGCTACTAATGCACTGAGCTTATTCAAATATTTGGAGCCACTCAAATACATTAAAATGGAAATACTCAGGTTTATGAAATCATGATAAACATTGTGTTCATCTTTCTTTGTTAACTAGAATCCACACAACTGCTGCTAGTTAAATGATTATTTATTACATGTAAAGACCTGTCACACACTGAAATCTGAAACTGAACTGAAATCTAAGATTTATTGAAATAGTCTATGATTTTTGTTAACTTTTCTTTGCACAGTTAACCTTAATTTTAACAGGGCCTGCTGCTTTTGTGTTCATCTAATGACCTCTGTTTGATAGATGATCCAACACTTCCTTCCAAACTGCTCTCCAGCTCCTCAACGTCCTCTGACACGCTGGAGGTCCGCTCCATACTGTCATCAGGTGAGGGACTTCGCATCTCCTCAAAGCTCCCTCTACTGCTGCCGCTGCTGCCTCCGCTCTGTTGTCTGGTCATGCTGTAGCACCCTCCGTCAGTGACATCATCCATCAGTGGCTCATCCTCTTTGCTGTTTTCCTCAGAGACTTCTTCCTCTATTTCCTCCCCCTCCTCCTCTTTCTCCTCCTCTTCATCTGCCTCCTCTGACTCTTGTTCGCTCTCGGGGTGGCTGAGGGTGACGCTGTTTTGTCGGGCTGGCACGCACTCAGGCGTCGAGCCCTCGCTGTGGTCGGACTCCACACTCGTGGAGCGGCTTTTCTTTAGGATTCCCTTGATTCCCTGGGGCCCTGAGTCTTGGCGCTGCAGCGAAGCAGGCTGGCAGGGAGGAGAGGGAGGGGGGGAGGCGTCTCTGTTTTTGATGTCAGAGAGAAGACTGGAAGGCTGATGTAGAATGGGAGAGAGATTTTTTTTATTATTTTTTTTACTGGCAAGCATTATATTTGTAATCCCTAGAACGCACTCTTAACATTGCAATACCACTAAAAGAGGCGTACTCTACGGTTCATTACAGCATTTAAGCAAGCAACAGCAACTGACCGGACCAACATTTCACAATAACAGCTCCTCTGTGGTTTCCTCATTAACAGTAAAATCCTTCTCATATTGTTCGTCTAAAACTAAAACAAACACAATAATATACAACTCTGTATACAAGCACATGCTCTTGTTCAAATTTCTACTGTTTGTGCTCTCAGTGAACTGGCACCGTTATCAAGAAGTTAAGGGTTAGTGGGTGAAATAGCAGAGCAAAAAGTGAAACAAGTGACACAAAGGTGGAGGTAAGCAACTAAATGTGGAGGATCTAGGGAGTGAGAATCAAAGAAAGGCAAACAGTGAGTCAGGAATGTGAGGGATTTGTCCATTGTTCGGCACACTGAGTGTGCTTTTCAAAGAAAACAAAACAAAATGCACATGCACACAATAATATAAAACATATGCCAAGTAAAGTTGCAATTGTGAGACACAAAGACTTTTGTAGCACGAGCTACCATAAATTAACTGTTTTATGTGTTTCAAAATACAGTAAATTGCTTCCAAGAACAAGAATATAAACAGCCCTTTTCTTTTGCGTGTGGAATATGCTGTTGCTTAGATGGCACAAATGCAGCTGGAGCAACAGCAGACATCCCACTGACAGGTCAAAGGTCGTGAGGGGCTGCTGATTTAAGAGATGATGAAAGAATGAGAATACACTGAAGCCGGCTGGGTGTTAAAAGTGCAACGCTAACCAGGTGGTGCGCTTAAATAAAAACACTATGTGCGTAGAGCACGGGGGCATCTGTGAGTGGAGCAGAGTGTGTGTACGCACGTCCACGACTTGTGACGATCACTTTAAGACTTGGATGATGTAATCATCATCACGTGTTTGTTTGTGTTGCAACTGTACGTAAGTGGCGTAGATTACAATCTACACATAACACATCCAGCCCAGAAACAAAACAGTGCAATAAACCAGATCTGAGCAAAACAGCCAAATCTATGGTGAGTAAGAGCTGTGGAATTAGCTGACATACAGTGGTCTGGTCAAAAATATGATCTTTCCAAACACAATCCACAGGGATGACTTCTTTTTTTGTATTTGAGTCGACTGAGTTATGAAAACCATGTGACATTTTTTTAAGCTACCTTCACAAGAAACACTGACCTTTTTTTCTTCTCCGGCATCAGCAGCACATTCACGCCGCTCCTTCCATGAAGGTTCGTCTGTGGCCTCTCTCTCTTCCATTGCTTTGCCTACTTCATATTTGTGAAGTCTGAAATATCAGTGAAATACAAAAAAGATGGTAGAAACAACTGTTAAAAAATATTAAAAGCGTTGATTTGTATTCATTATGTTTTCATTTCTAAAATGAAACAAAGCTCCATCAATAGCTGAATACCACCGAATCTATCAGGGTGAAATTTGTATAGAAGCCCATTTTCTGAATTTAGTTTTCCACCAAATGGAGCAAAAACTGTTTCCTCCTTGATTTGTAAAACAAAGGCTGTTGCCAAAACCAATAAACACTCACTGATATGGTGCTTTGTAATCAATGGAGGCACTGGGCCAGTATAAATTAATAAATTGCACCCTCTGTGGTAGTTTTGTTTTTGTAGTGCATTTTTCAATATGGAGTTTCATTTTTTATATATGACGATGTTTGTGCTTGTGCTGCGATGGAGCTTTGGTGAAAAGATCAAATACACTGATATCACTTCTGAATTGGAAGGAAACTAAGAACGGTTTAAACTCCATGTGGACAAAAAGGAAAAAGAAAGATTTTAATTATATCTTAACTTATCTACACAGCGCACGCACAAACACACACACACACACACACATATGCACCAACACACACACGCAGACACACACAGGCAGAGTCCAGGCTTTTTACTCTAGTGGTTACAGTGCTAAGTACAGTCTGGCTCTTGCTCCTTCAGCTATTAACTTCAATCTGTTTTGCATCACCATAGCTACCACATAGCCTTGACTGTTTGAGTGTGTGTGTGTGTGTGTGTGTGTGTGTGTGTGTATGTGTTATTCAAGGCAAGTCCTGCAGGTTTATCTGGTTTATCTCTGCAGCCGTTTACATCAGTGGACAGCCTTTCAATTGCTCTGTAATTACCTCTGTGCTCCTTCAGCCTGCCTGGTCTGTTTATTCGTGTGTCAGCCAGTTTCAAGGCGTTCTATCTGCCTATGCTGTAGTATATATCATGTATAATAGTCACTCTTACTCAACTGATAAAAAAAATAGTGGACTCCAAAAATCTAAATTTAGCTGATGTAATAAAAAAGGTCTGATCACAGTGGAATGAAAGTCGTTTTGTTTCTGCTGACCTGGTAGACGCTTCCTCTCTGTCACTGCTCATTAGATGACGCTGTACTCCATCATCAGCACAGTGATCGCTGCTTCCATCCTCTGTCTGCTCCACATCCTACAGGCAGAGAAAGAGTTGACACTTAAGAGCTTGACTTACATGCAGGACATACTGCTGAAGGCCTCCACCAGTTATAGGAAACAAATCTGGACAAGGAAGTGCATGAATGAGTAATGCTCCACCAGCTCCCGCTCAGAGGTCAGTGCTGTGGTGTGACTATGGAGGAGGGTTTTACTGTACTGAGGTATGACAAACCTACTCACCTGAGTAAAAACAGTACAAACAAAAACAAAATACTGCCGGTCCTGCATTCGTGACATTAAAGCAAAGTCTCCTCAAGGGAACCATTCAGTTTGTTTTATCACTTTTTTTTATCTCTGTGGTTCAACATTACTGTGTCGACTGTCTGACTCACTGTCCATATTAAGATCAGAGGATTAGATACAATTAATGATGTAGGATTGTTGGCCTCTGATAGACCCTTTACAAAACTATCTTTATCAGTGTATAATAATAATTACAGATATCATTCATATTAATGTGACCCAGGGCCGCTGTGAATGGATAGGAGGTTGTGTTGCTGCAGTAGTCAGTGTTACACAGAGTTCAGGCACACACAGATTACATAATTTTCCCACCATCTTTTTTCATTTTCTTCTAGAAATGAAACATTTTTTGGTTATTTTTTGGTTTATCTTTTATAACTAAACTCTAATTTGTAAAATACTATTCACAATATGGACATTGCAATTATTATCTGCGAGTTTATAAAGACACTTTTTAGATCTAAGAGCCTGCAATCAGATACAAAACACTCCATAACAGTGAAAATAAACCATTTCAGACTAATTTTTAAAACATTACAAGTTTTTGTGACCTAAATGGAAGATGAATAAAAACAGTGAAAAGGACCCGACGTAGTCACAAAATTGTGTTCAATTTGATCCATTACAATAGAATTTGAATGACTCACTTTATTTTCTACCCATCTTTTTAGGTCTGCTTGTCGTCAGAGACTTTCTAAAACCTAGATACAGTGTGAACTGTGCAGCTGCATGAGAGCTTCGTCAGTAAACACTTTGCTGGCGCCCTGGGGTGACCTGGTGAAGATAAGTGGATCTCCTGCTGTGAGGAAAGCAACGGAAATCAAATGCTTGTTTTTTTCACTAAATTACATACCAAAGGCTTCACAATTAGAGACCTTTTAGAAAAGAACCGATGCTCACAGATTCTAAAGGAAGAACTTAATTTCCACCCAGTGTGAATATATTGCATTATGCAGAGCATGTTTTTTCTCTACTCTGGAAATGCAGTCAAGAAATCCAAAATATAAATAAGGTAAACTGTATCTCTCTCCAGAAGTTGGCATGTATATATTTAATTGCCTCCATCCGTGCTGGAAAGCAGACACAGACACTATAACCTCACTGCTACTTGGTCTCTCCTACTGGAGACACTGTCTCACTGGTTTTCATCAGGGACTGTGTAGGAGAAATGAGTGATACGGCCAAAGTGAAGACATCAATCGTGTTTGTCACTGATGATGAGCTTTAAGTGAAAGGCCTTAACATAACAGAGCTGTAGGACTGAACAAAAGACAGAGAGAAGACAAAAAAAATACAGCATGATTGTGAGATAGCTCTTTGCGGGAGTCTGTTTTCCCAGCAGGTTTCTGGTCAGGGCGACTCGCTGCCATCTGTGTTCACTTGGCCAAGCTTGGCACTGCTCCTGGTCCATGAAGGCCAAGTTAGAAAAGCTATTTACATCGAATATCATGAAACTCAACCACTTCTGAAATCTAACCAGCCTGGGAAATCCTGATCCCTGCTCATTTTTAAGCACACATGTAGCTCTTCCCAAAGGACTGGGGACATTATCCAGTTTTTGTTTCCAAGTGTATCTCCTGGCTCTCTGGACATTTTTTTCCCACCACCGCTTTAAGACCTCCATGGACTGTGTGTGCGCGGAAGTCATGACTTTGGCCAAGCCTACATCCAGGTGCAGGACAGCTCAGAGCCGTATGGAACAGCTCAATTTGTTATTAATGGAGCAAACTTCCAGAGGGGGCTTGAAGCATACACCAGCTGCACTGGAAAGGGTTTTGAGTAAAGCAACAAGGGATAAGAAAAGAATTAACCATAGATAAATGTGAATATAGCACCTGTGACATCACTCATAAGATTAGACATTGATGACTTGAAGTTTGGATGAAGTTTGCATTGTGTGCTGTCATCCTGGATGAAATTCAAATAAAAACAAAAAAAAACATGAGGCTTTACAGTGCTGAGATGGCAAAAACAAGTGGCTGAAACAGGTATGAATCAGTCAAACATGCTTCTGTGACAATTTATGTTAATGCCCTTTGGACCTCTCATTATTTAACCTTTATTCTCTA
Source organism: Selene dorsalis (assembly GCA_900303245.1). Classification (NCBI taxonomy): domain Eukaryota; kingdom Metazoa; phylum Chordata; class Actinopteri; order Carangiformes; family Carangidae; genus Selene; species Selene dorsalis. The sequence goes on from OMNW01016546.1 coordinate 38,749, forward strand.
TCAAAAATAAGTTATTATTCAATGTTCAGTTGGTGCATACTTTGCCTTATTTAGAGCCTTAGCAAACATTATGTGAAGCAAAATGTTTCACATGATTAAATACAATGAATCATACAATACCAAACATTTGGATGAAGGGAGATAGAAATTAAACCTAAAATACCGTACCTTAAAAAGAGACATTTTGGACGTAGCAGACCTCTTGGATGAGTGCTCAGGCGTCTCATTAACTGAAAAGAGCACAGACAGAGAGAGAGGAGGGTGACTACGTAGGCAACAGTAAGAAGATGCTTGTTTAACCAGTGCAGAGGATTTCATCCTTACAGTGGAGTCATACATGATTGAGCAAAGTGCATCGCTGAAGTGATGGTTTAAAATGTGTGGGTGTGTTTGTGTGTGTGGTATCCACAACATAACGCATTGTCTGCTCTGGCACTAACCTTTTGTAAACAGAGCACAAAGGTAAATTTAAAGAGGAACTATGCAGGATTTTTAGCTTAACCATGCTACATTTTTACCTTAATTAAACAGCCTGGGAGTAATTGTGATAAATGACTTATAGACTGTTACAGGGAGAATAAAGGCTCTGTCTTCCAGGTAGCGTTTCTTGGGCGAAAACCAACCATGCAAGATCAGTGCCTCCGCCCCGCTGTCCCAGCTCTCGTCGCAGCGGCACAGTGACACAAACGTGCCTCGTAACCCGTAACGTCTTGTTTATGACAGACAAGACGACATAAGTGTACAAGTCATATATTATCGTATATGATGAATAACGTTATCCACCGCTTTATTGATTGCTTTTTTGCCGGCTTAATCGAAAACAAATGCAAATGGCCGGGAGGAGGGTTAGCAAAGCAGCAGAAAAGCGACCAGACTTGCATAGTTCCCCTTTAACAGGCAATTCAATGCATGAACTTGAGCACACACACACACACACAACACAGTCTTTTCAGGTCAAGTGAACATTTTCCTCACAGCTTGAAATTTCAAACAGGAAAACTGACGGGATATAATCTTACTGGCTTCACTCTTGCTTTTAAGGTGTCTTTGGATCAGAAAAGGAAATGAAAAGTGCGATATGTAAACCAGCCTCAGGACGAGACTGAGAGGCCACCAGTGGAGTCAGTGAGTCTATCAGTGGCATTAAAAAACTGACAGCGTGATAGTGTGGCTGTGGTGTATGTGACAGTAGTATGTTCACATTTACTTAGTGCGTCTGTGCAAGGAAGATAACAATTCCTTATGTGTGTTGTCTAATCAAAACCAGCCATGAGAATACAATAATCTTCTAATCCGAACAAAAGGAAACAATTACATTTAATGGTATTCCAAAACAACGCAAATTTCTTAAGTCAGCACACTCAGGCCCACTCTCCCACTCTCAATCTGTTTTTATTGCCTCGACAATGTAACATTTCAAGCCAAAGTGGCCCCCTCTCCAAAGAAAACAAAAGGAACAAACAAATCCAAATAATAGCATGTCTCTGACAACCCCCCCTCCTCTCCACTGGAAAAAACTGCTCAGTTAAGACCTAATACTCTCGTTATGATTTATGTTTCCATGCTCCCCTGCTGTCCAGAATTTAGCATGATTTAGTTCGGATGATGAAAAGTTAAGCATTGCAGACTGCTGATTCCACTTAGACTGTGCTCCTTCAGTTTTGACTCCAGTCCAATCTATTTTACATCATCGTCCGTCCAACATCCAAGTAAGAGAGAAAAGAAAAACTCGAGAGATGGAAAAACCCTCCACTTAAGTTCACTGACTCCTCGGTAAGTGTTTTCATCCACATCATAAGACTGCTAAGCTTTAGCTGCTGAGATCTTACTGAATGGGTGTTTGACCTTTTAATGGCCAATAGAGTCTGTACACATGATGAAAAAAAGTTGAGTTCAAACTGTGCAATCTACACAAGTCATGTTACAACAGCAACACCTGCACCTGTCTGCATATGGTCACGGTCAGCTATTAAGTACAGTGATTATGGAGGAGAACTCGGCTTTAAAGGAGACATATTATGCCCCTTTTCCACAAATTAAAATAGTTCCCAGGTGTCTTAAAGACATGTCTGTGACATACTTACGGCTGGTTTCAGTGCCCTGTCCCTTTAGATGCAAATGAATGACTGCTAGCCCAGCCCCACCCCTTCTACCGGTACTGGTACTCACAGGTAGAAAACTAATGACATCATTGTTGGACAATTGACAACAGCTCAAAAAATCACATGGATTTCAACCTGAAGAGCCTGCAGATTACAGATTATTTTGTCAATTCTCACAGTTTGGGGGCCAGAAGGCAAGTCAAAAACCCAAGTATATGTTAAAGAGCCTTCAAAAAGTGATATTTCCATGATATGTCCCTTTTAAATATTTTTTAGATGTCTTTGTAGTATCTCCCCAGTGAGGTCATAGTGAGAAGCTGAAATCACTCTGGATGAACTCTATATTTTATGAATACTTGTGTGACAAAGTGCACGTGTAATAGTGGAGACACATCAAGCTGAAGGCCTCAGTGTGAAACAGTCAGATAGCTAATAGCAGGAGGGTCAGGGAAACCCTCAGTGTGACCATGAGAGGCGTTCTGGCTCAGAGCACGGACTCCTCTGCCAGCTTGGACAGGAAGCTCCGTCGGTCCTGTGAATGCACCGCCAATGCTCTCACTCTCTCTTGCTCTGTCACGCACATATTTCTTTTACAGATGAACATTGGCTGTCCTTTGTTTCTCTTTCTGCACCTTTCTGTCTGTGTCGCTGCCAAACTGAAAAATACACCGTGCAAGTGTTGTTTTTGTTCCCTTTTAGTCAGTTATTCCACAAACCATGTTTGATGGATAATCACAGGAGCAAAGGAAATCCCCTGTATTCAGTATTGTTTTGTAATCTGCTCCCCAATTTCCTGTGTCAAAAAGTTCTTATATCAAGAGACTGTGTGATACACCAGGTCTGTCATTCATGTCCTATGACTCAAGTTCTAGTTTCTTGCTTGTTTTGAGAAGGTTGATTATGATTTAGACCTGGTCATCGTGACTTCCTGGCTGACTTAAAAGGGTATAAACGTTTGTTTGCATAGTTGTGCAAGAAAAAAAAGGTTACACAATGCTGCTTCTTACATCCTGAAACACTGACATACCTGTTGTTTGCTGCTATTGGCTAAAGGTACCTTCCTATCACCACCACCACGTATTCCTATCACTGTTCTGTCACTATCTGTTTTCTTCTTGTGCAATCTAACAGATAGGCAGCACACAGACAGACAGGCTGTGGGCTCAGGTGGCTAAATGAATCAGAAAAGCAGCCAGCGGCCCATGTGTGAACTTTACCATTTTCTTCTCTCTATAGCAGCAGGCTCCAAAATTAGCTCATAATGCTAGCTGGCTGAAACACGCTCCCGGTGTAATTGCATATGGTCAAACATTTGCACGGAAAGACACACGAGTGTGAGCGCACACCTCCTACACCCTGATCTTTGAACAAAAACTCCGCAGACACGTGCCAAACATTATCTCCCTTATTTTCGAGAGAGAAAACGTTCGCCTGGGGCATAACAATAATTTTAAACTAGACAATAAAACACGGCCAAGCACATCAGTGGATATGTTTTCTTTCACTTCTTCTCAGTGGCAGAGTATTACAAAGAAAACATCCATAAACCAGGTAGGCGATCTGACATCAGCAATGAGCTCAGTGCTCCTATAACACTAATTAATAGAGATAGCTTGAATGAGTTAAGGGATGGAGCAGTCTGTAGAACGATATAGGATGTGAGTGCGGTGAAAGTGGAGGGCTCATCTTACCCTTTGGCTCCTCGGTGTCATCAGTTTCCAGCAGCCTACAACAGAGAGGAAGAGGGAGGGAGAGAGAGAGAGAGAGAGACAAATGAGGTCACTCTAACATACTGAGGTGATGACAGGATTACGCAGCTGTTACAATCGATGATTACAAGCTTGACAGAAAAATTAGTATATGAAGTCTAGATTGCACATAATCCAAAAATGCACACTTAAACCACATGTGGGGAAAAACAAAAAAACCAAAAAAAAAACCAACACTAGCTAGAGAGACACTTACTCTCCCTGGTATGATATTCACCACACAACATTTACTCTCCCAGTCCCCTGTCCTCAGATAGAACAGCATTGTCTGTGTCACATGTGAAGATGGCCATTCATCTCTAAGTAATGGGCGTTAAATATGGATGGGGACAGCAGCTGCCTGTGGGCCAGCAGTGATGATGTAACAGGAGAGGAGGGGAGAGGGCTGCTTTAAACACAATAGAGAATCGTGGTGGACATCTGGAAGAGGTCAAAGGTTACTAAAGATGGGGAATAGCCCCAAGCTCATCTGCCCGAATGAGACTGAGACCAATCAAGTGACTGGTATTGGCTAAATAAAGCCAAGTCCTTTTTAAATGCTTTGTTTACTTCAAGCGCAAAACATAGAATGTGTTTCTTAATGCAGGTTATTTAGCTGTCAAAGATATCAAATAAATGCTTAACAATTTAAAATTAAGTACGGCAATAAGCAGTCCTATGCCATGTAGGAAAAACAAAACTATAACTAGATATCGACTCCAACTCAAGTGTCATTCCAAAACACTGTTGAAAAGTAATTTTTACAGTAATTTGCGGCTTTGGTTTGGCTACCGCAGAAATGTTGTGTCAGTTTTTGGCTGGACTGCCTTGCTGCAGCTTTGTGATACTGTGGGAAATCAGAATGTGCCAGACCAAGGCACTTACGATGTGTGAATATTCTGGAGTGGGAACTGTGATGGAAGACAAATTGCTGTAGGTGCAACAATAATGTCAGTGATGTGATACATGCCAATCTGTGGCTGTGAAATATGTACATGAGCTTTAAAATTAACTTAGTACAGTGTTACATCATTTACATAACTTTGGCCACATGGGTAAAAACTCTACAGAATGCAACATTACCCACTTCAAGCTACTGGAAAGTGTGTTTGTAGACCTCTGCAGACTGCAATCTTGGTGCCTAAATGCTCAAGGGCTCAGCGACACTCCATCAACCCCACCCGCTCTTTGACTGCTGGCTGACGGAGAGGGGCCACACATGTCGGTGCTATGCTCCCATAAAAACTAACCAGATAAGAAGAGTGGAGTGCAGAGATTGGACAGGAGGGAAAAAAGCAATACAGTAAGGGGGGAAGTCAAAGTTTAAGATAAACGCTTCAGTATTTAAAACGTATCATCCTCGTTCTCACACTCCATCAGATTATGATTTACACACAAAGCATTAAGTGACACAAAAGAGAGAGTGAAGTGGAGAGGATCATGACTCCACATGGTTGAAAGATTTCAATCTCATTCTCTCTAATTTGTGTTCTTAACTGTTGGAAAGCTTTGCCCCTCATACTAATGGTACTGTAAATCTGTAATGATTCAGCCTTATAAACAATAATTAGCCCAAATCCCATCCAGTCTTGTTTATTACCCATGGTGTTTGACTAACATCCATGTGCCAGTAGCACAGTTACTGGAATTTACTACACAGTGAGACACAGAGCATGTAACCCAAAACACATAAATGACAAACAAACAAATCAACTCCATTCTTTACTGGATATCTAACATGGATACATATTAAAACAGTTCCATGAACAGTATTGTGTATATCTGACTTTCATTTTTCCTAACTCCCTTTATTTAACTTTTGTAAACCACATGTTTTACGTACTTGTTTATGTTGCTATATGCAAAGCAGAAATATGTACAGTTCCCTGCTACACACTTTTTACAGCAACAACCCCCC
>OMNW01016552.1:4938-15773 GCA_900303245.1 Selene dorsalis
ATATTATCGTGTCTAATGCCCACGCGAAGTTGAAAGCTGTTAGGTTTTCTTTTGAGCGTGTGGAGGAAAACTTTGAGAAACAGAGAACAGTGCATCTGGAGTGTCCAGAGGGGAGAGGAGGTCAATCCTGTGAGAGACACTTGTGCCATCTTTTGCCTGGAATTTACGCAGAGAGTCGATCTGCGCGTTTTTCCCCCCCTGATCGACAGACAGCACTCAGCACCGTGGGACGTTCACTGCCGCCTGAGCTTAAACTTTACCAAACAACACTGCATTTCCTGACTCGTGCTCGCAGCTGCCTCAGGTAACAATAATGGCCTGTTGGGTCTCTCTCAGCTTCCCACAGCACTCTGCTCTCCATCCTAACGTGAACTCTGTGCTCACTAATGTGCATTGTTTTCTTATTCCACTCACTAACACTGTGTTATGTTTTATGACTGCACCTTTAGTACAGCATCACAACTTCTCCCTCTTTCAACTCTTTCCAATCACCCAGAGAGACATTCATGCAAACACAGGCTTTATAGTATAACTTGATGTTGTAGAAGGTCATTGAGGTTTACTGTGTGATACAGAGGGTTTAGCAGGGTTAAAGGAGGCAAATGCCCTGATATAAAAAGCATGTACCTTCGCTGGAAGGGGGCAAGCAGAATCCAGACCTCAGAGCCAGTCTGTCAAAGCTCCCTAATTATTTAATCCCTCTGCATCTCTTAATGCATGACCACTGGCTGTGTGTGTGTCCATGTGAGCGTATGTTCAGAGGGCTCCGTACCTTCATAGCTGAGGTTTAATCACATGCTTTATCAAAGGGTCTACAGACTTTCATTCTAGCTGATTGCTTCACCTGCTGAGCTCACATGTCCGTTTTTCCTGCTGAAGGAAACTGGGATTAAAAACAACCCTGAACTTTTAATCTTCCACGCCAGATTGGATTTGGTATGAACATCAGATTTGAAGCTCAAACTGTGACTACTGGTTCATTATGATCAAGCAATTGGTTTGTTTCATAAAATAGTGAATAATAGCAAAAACAAAAAAAAGGGAGAAAAAGTAAAAAACTATCTAAAGTGGCTTCCTCTCTTTGCAAGTTTGATCCAAGTAAAACATACACACACACACCCAGTCACAGCCATGTAAATCAGACAGAGGCAGGAAATTGTCCTGTAAATGTCTTGAATTATAGATTATTATAGGTTTTCACTTGACCAACCAATCATGTCTGTGTTACGTCATCACTGATGTGATTGTGCTAACAGCTCTGTTTTGTGCCTGTGGCCTCGTGAAGGGATAAATGATCACCTCAACCAGACGAGTGTCTCCTGATAAATCTGAAGTTAGAATCGCCTTCAGCCTCGACGACACATCAGGTAAACGCAAACAGCACACACAATACACACACACACACAATGCATGCATGTAGCCATCCACACACACACACACACACTTGTCTGGTATCTCAAATCATGGTAACATCTTATTTTGAGTGTAGCTGTAACTATTACTCGAGTGATCATTTAACACCTGATGAAGCCCACGGCTCTACTCTCACTGCATTTCCAGTATGTGTGGAACACATGCACAGCATTCCTCCCCCCACCAAAACAGACCGGCCACAATCTGCCCGCTGCAGCCTCCCCCCACCCCTCCTTCCATCACACCCCACCACTTTAACTGTGTTCATTCTTCTATGCTGTAGCTGAGACAGGTGCTCCCTCTATTTCTGTAGGACCCGCATCATATTAAAAACAAACCACCACACGCACGTCTGCAGCTGTGCACTTTGCAAAAACGTCACATGTACGCACCCTCACTGGCAACTGGTAGCGGGATGGTTGCGTGGTTTAAAACAAAACATGCACATGTCCGTCCCGATCTGTCCCCATGCTCGCATATCTGCTAGTAGGATCCTACCGATGGAGCTAGGTGCTGTCTGTCTGTCTGTCAGGATGTTTTACTGCAGTGGGGCCAGGCCCTGGGACGGCAGCTGCAGCAATGCAACAGCAGAGTCAGGTTTCTCCTCTAATACTAACAGTGTCCTGCTGCCTGATTCACTGCTCAGCTTTTAGAACATTGGCCTATATTTATAAGCAGTTAACACTTGCAGTCCTACTCCACCCACTCCTGATCCCTCCTCTTGTCTTTCTCTTAGGAAGTGAGATAAGGAAGCAAGACGCTCAGATTTGACCCTGAGCAGAGACACATTTGACTCCATGATTCTGTTTTTAATTTCCACAGGGCAACAATGTCCTTTCTCGAATTTTGTCCTCATTTCTGTTCTTTTATTCCCAGTTTTTAGACCTATCAATTTCCCTTGAATTTAGTTACTTTCACTTTGTTTCCCAGTGGTGCTTGCTCTCATTATGGGCTGGTTCACTCTTTGATGAATCTTAAACATCACTGCAGTTGCACAGGATCATGCTTACACACCTTATTTTAGTTTTAGCTCCAGACATGTTACGACCCTGAGCTCCAAAATCAAACTTTGGATGTTCCCCAGGCCATCATGTTGTTGTCTCTTTGAACTCATGTTTCTCAGTGGGGTGGGTGGAGGTGGGGGGTGAGACCTGCACACCGTCTGGGGATCATCCTCTAGGCCCTTCATGACTTAATGCCAGGCATAGTTAAAACCCCACGCTGTGTCAGTCCTAAGCATGAGAACTGTATTTATTCCACATCATAATTGGCCCCTTGGCTTCAGGCTGGTCCACTAATACTCCCACTTTTAGAAAGTTGCATCATCCCAGGATTCTCCACATGTGTTCCACCTCCAGGGGGACATTACTGGCGAGGCAGAGGCTGGTGCAGACAACCTGTCTGTTTCTGTCTGTCTGGCTGTCTGTGTGTCTGGCTGTCTGTCTGAACCCCCTCTCTGTCCATACATCTGGCCTGTCTGTTCTCTCTGTGTTTGTCTGTCTCTGTGTTCCTACCCTGCATGTCTTTCAATGTGACAGCTCATTACTGCTTCTCAGCAAGAGATAGTGGCTCATTTATACGTGTCGCACTGTGTTGCTATGTTGTTGTGTCATATAAGAGGCCCCTATAGTGTTTCATTTTGGGCCATTTTATGAGGCAGAGAAATGCAGTAAAGGAAGTGCCTGGAGAGGAAGTCACTTTAGCGTGTATGAAGGGCATAAGAATGTGAAAATGTCGAAAATGAGAGGACATCATTCACTGTGCTGATTCACCAAATGAAGCTGAGATAACTTTCCAAAGGAGATGGGAAAAATTTCCTGCTTTTTAGGCAAACAGCCATAAAAGCCTGCCATGAAAATCAACCTGCAGAGAGATGAAGCTTGTACGCACTCAAACACAATGCTGAAGACAAAACCGTGTTCATTAGAGATTCACAGGCCTCACATTGTCCTCCAGCAGAAGCAGACAGATAAATTCCGATGATCCAGTGTTTTCGACATAATCGATGTACGTAATCGCCTCGTGATTACAAGTTAAATGTTAGAGAACAGTCTGTCACAGAGTTGAGGCATTGCAGGCTGATTATCATTGAGTGCTCAAATGAATGGAAATGTCTAGAGGAAAGGAAAACAATCCAAGAACCAGAGTTGGAAAGTAGCACTGAAAGTAGCAGCATTAACACAATGCTTGTGTGCTACTACACCGATGATAACAAGGCATAAATACAACATACAATAAGATACGGAAACATTGCTTCAATATAGGTTTATATGCAACACTTAAATATATTGCATTGTTGATACATCTGCACATTAACATTAGTAAAATTCTTACACAACTGCAACTTGTACTTTTAAGTGTTAAAGTTTACTGCTGCTTTTACTTCAGTACAAGCTCTAATTCTATATTAATTGACAGTCAACGTCAGTTAATGGTAAATCAAAGCCATAAAAATACTAAAAAAAACACTGTTAATATCATTAATAATGTTGTGTTTTAATTATTATGACTGTAGACAGACAGTTATTGTGTCTCAATATATATTACACCATTATCTTACTAGTTATTCTCTGGTTTTTAGCTCAGGATTTAATGAATGACTGTCTCAGTGTGATTATTTTTTACAATGATCAGTTTGGTTGTGTTTCACAGATGTCAAAGATGTGGAGGAGCTCTCTCAGACTTTCCCAGACCTTGAGCAACGGTTACAGGTAAACACAAGATACTGTTGCATCACATCACATTGAATACACAACCAGGCAGAGCAGCACAACAGAACACAGAGGAGAAGGCAATCATGTGAAAAAAAAAATGCTATTACTGTTTCAAATTCCATGTCTGGCTCTGTTTTGTGGTTTGATGGTGTAATTTTTTTGATGTAAACATAGTTTGGATTTTGGATATTCTTGCTCACTAGCTGTATCGTCATTATTCTCTCCATATTTTGTACAAGGATAAGCAAGTTCACATTCAGCTCTCTCATGAGAAATCATTCTGGGCATCACCAACAACAAAAAGAATAGAAGAGGAGAAGTTAAAGGAGATTAGAAATGTACCTCAATTAACCTGAAACAAACAGTGGAGTAAAGCTGACAAAAAAAAAAGGCTGATGATGTAAAACTGAGGGTGGATTCCTTTAAGGCTTTGCTGAATGTCTAAAAAAGGAGAAGCTCAGGTTTAGTTTATCCAGCCTGTGAATCAGTGTTTTCACTGTGTGGGCTCACTCTGATATTAGCGTTGTCATTGAATTATCCTTCACCTAGTGCCAATGCCAGGGTCACCTAAAGTCCATGTTGCTGTAGAGTATCAAATGAGAGCAATAGTTAGCTGGTAAATGATAGCTGTATAAAAACTGTATGAAAAGAAAGAAACTAAAACACAATAATAGAGTCAGACATAACACCATAGTTCACATGAATATGTAAATACAACAGTTATAGGTCTCATCCAAGTAATATACACATCATTATATAAATAAATGTTATATTAATATAAAATGTCCATATCTGCAGCTAAGTTTAGAAGTTTGGTTGAGATACCTGACCACAGATACAAGACACAGAGGTAGATGGTGGGAGACGCCCTGCAGTCGATCAAAATTCATGGCTGTATTCATGGAGTTGCCTGTAGAGCTTTGTGGGAAAGGTCAGAGGGTCAGCCCTTTAGCAGCATTTTAGATTAAGTTTTATTTAGAAAATCTTGCTGGTGAGTAGAAAATGTATTCTGCAATAATCAGCTATTTTGATAAGTCTATTTATTATTTATTTTTTCATTGAAAAAAAAACCTTCAAATGCTTTCAGCTTCTGAAATGTGAGGATTTGCTACTATTCTCATTTCTGTTGTTCACACAAAACAAGTCTTTGACCTTAGAAAAGTGTGACAGACATTTCCCACCACCCTCAGACCAAGCAGCCGATGATTCAGTGTAGAAAATATTCAGCAGATTGACTGAGAGTTATTAGACGCAGCTTTGTCAACAGTGCTGTTCCAAATATCAGATCCAGGTTTATACATAATATTACTTGTATGATGTTTTTGTTTTGCGTGATATCTTGAAATGATCTGAAGCTAACTCTGCATCTGCCTGACCTGTTGCAGCCGGTGCCTCCCTGTGTGTCTCTGAGAGAGAGCGTCCAGGTTTACAAGGAGCACTGCAGGATGGCCAGAGAGTTCCACCAGGTCAAACATGAGATCACAGCTCTCGAGGACCGCAAGTAAGCCTCTAAGTCAGTCACTGCTATAACACTGATGGTGGACCTTTTTGTTAGAAGACAAACAACTGGGAAAAACGTCCACTGATATATTATTAACAGTAAAAGAAACCAATTGAAAATGTAATATAATGATTTACTGTAATGGTTGCACATTTCTAAGTTTAGGGTTTAAACACTGGCTAAAAATGCAAACACCTATAAGGCAGTGAGGTATTTTAAATCAAATGTCCACCAGATGGCACATGTTAATAGCCCAGGCTGTTTACAGGATTGAGCACATGACCCACTGACAGCAGTTCCCTCAACATGATATTGGAACAGCTGCTAATGTGTGACTTTCATTTCACATGTATTTGTTGTTATAATTACTTTTCAATTAGAGACAACAACATCAAGCATCTACAGGGATGAGTGTAGTTACAGAGGTCACACTGAGCACTGGGATTATTTGGCTGACTCTGGCTCATATTTGGGAAAACCAAACTGCAGACTGTAACTGCAAGGACTGTCAGGTGTATGTGCTGTGTACGCCTGCAGACAAACAGCACGCACACACACACACACACACACACACACACACACACAAACACAGTGCACACTGTCCCCTGTGTCCTCAACAGCTGTGGGTAGTCTTAGCAGAGGGATTTTCAAGGCCCTTTGCTGTTACCCTACCACTACACCTATACAAACAAAAAGACACACACACACAACCTACACCAGTGGGCTAAATAGAGGACAGCAGACAGACTCTGATGGGATGAGTGTAGCCTTGAGTTTAGATAAGAGCGTGATGAGTCAGGCCGGTAGAAGCTCTTTTCTACTTCACACACACACCTAGACACCAGTAAACACATTCCCACAAATAGTGCTTTCATATACTAAAGTCCCAACATCAAACACCAATGATTAATCATAACAGTGACGTTCTTCCATGGAAGAGTGTCTGTGTTCTTGTTTCCTGTTAGTGGTCATGCACTATAAACAACAGCATATGTGGTACAATGAAAGTGTTGTTACTTCCTGTACTGTCATGGGAAGATTATGTTCAGATAAAAAGGAGTGCTTTAGACATGTACACTGATGAAAGAGTAAAAATGGGAACTATATGTTAACACACTGTGTGGGGGTTTGCCAGAATTTACCCACTCTGCTTTTGGTCTGTAACATTTTCAACTTTTTTTTTTTTTTTTACAAAAATACACAATTCAGTTCAATTAGTCCTATGATGTCAGTGAGATGAAACTTATTCCACCAATGTAACACACAAATGTTGAATGTCAATGTTCTCAAAGCCAAATGAGATTTAGAAACCCCCTTCAGTGATTATAGAAACACTGAGTCGGACGTTACTTTTAAGTCTAGTGAAGTTAAGCCTATTACTGGTGCCAAAAGAAATTACACAAGAAATAGCCCCATTGTGAAAACATGACTTTTCTGAACAACATTAATGTCCACAAATCTTCGTAAATTGTGTTATACAGAGAAGACTAAATGAACTAATGTGATAGTGTGAACCTCTTTCAATGAAATAAAAGTGTTATACATAAAGTAGACAAGGATTCGCTCAATCTGGGCTCTCTGCTTTCTGCATGGATTTTTTTTTTTTTTTTTTTGGATTGAAAAAGATCTCTTCCCCTTTTTCACACTGTCTTTGGCTACAAACACACACACAATGTGCTGTACACATTCGAGTTTCAACTTGCTTGCTTCTAAAAAAGGTAAAACCTGCTGGAGACACGATGCCCTTCAAATGATGTTTCAGTCCCTCAGTCACTCATGACTACATTATTATGTGGGTACTCAGTAGTTATGACTACATCACTACATGAGTACTCAATAGTAAAACTACATCATTACATGAGTACTCAGTAGTCATTACAACATCATTACATGAATACTTATAGCATGACTATATTGTGAAATTAATACTCAACTTTCATTACTACATCAGTACACAGTAGTAGTTACTACATCATGACAGTACTCAGTAGTTGTGACCATATTATTAGATGTTTATTCAGTAGTTATTATTACATTATTAAATGGAGACTCTTCTACTCTAATCTTCAAACTCAAACTCTCATTTCAATCTCAGCTGCACATCTGTGCAGGCAGACAGTGTAGACAGACAGATATCCCCAACTAGAAAAAAGCAGTGAAATTTTTTTTCTTTGCATTTCTTTTACCCTTGGGTGAGTCATAAGCACAATCAATGATTTTTTTTTCAACAGACCCTGTGGTTTTTAAAATATTGATCTCTACCAAATGGTTGAGATTTCACTTGATGGTTTAAGTACGGAACTTCATACAAATGCCAGAAACAGTATAGTAGAGTATAGTAGTGTCTGTGAGAGAGTATAGTGATGTGTGTGGTTGCAAATATGAATTATTTCTCAAGGGGCCGCTCGTAGCATTCCTGGTTTGCGTTCAAACACAGGAAAAGTCCATTTTAATTATATTAAAATTATATTAATTAAATCTTTTTAATCTTCTTAAATCTTTTTATTATGGTCTCTAACACGATCATGTCAGAAAACTATTCCTACCTTTCAAAGTTTTACCAACACGGTCAACATGTCTGGAATGATTTTCGTGTCCACACACATAAGGTCAGGACCACATTTTCCTGCGCTGACACACACAAACAAACAAACAGCGTTTTTCCTGCAGCTGAAAAACTGTGGTTACAAATCTGCACTTAATTAGAGTTAAAAACAATGATGTAACTTTAAGGTAGTGATGTCATCTATAAAGACGTTCTAAAGGCATACATCAACTGTCTTCTCTTTGTGTTTAGTATCCAAAAACAATAACGAAGGTTAACATCACTAAAGTGAATTTCTAATCTTGGACTAATGTTTTAGTTTTGATGGTGGCTATGGACAGACGTACATGTGTTTCAGTTTATATCAAGTTATGTCTTTTTTAATTGTTTCTTATTTGTGGATCTGCAGAGAAGATTTGATCATTAGTCCCCTGTCTACAGTTAAGTTACACAGAAGAGGTTGTAAAATATTTAACATTTTATCATTCTGTTTAGAAATTGACTCCGTACAACTTCAAAAGATTTTTATTTTATTTTTTTGCAAAATGTTCAGTCATCTCTTTTGTAAATTTGCGGATAAACACACATATTCGGACTGAGGCGTGAGGCCGTGACACGTTGTACACGCACATGCTTATACAGTATAGCCCTTCAAAGTCCAAAGTCTGCTGGCTGTTTGCCAGGTCATTCTGCCTAAACAGTGCCAGGGTCTTTCAGTTCAACTGGTTTTATTGGGAGAGGAAAAAACGTAGCTTGTCAAGCTGAGCAGCAAAAACGCTGTTGCAAGATAAACAGACAAGAAATGAACGTGTCCTCCTAAATTTAGAATCACATAGCAAACAAGGAACTTCACCTTCACTTCCTGAGCGTGGCAAATGAAATCATCCTCTAAAATGTTTCCCTTCTTAAAACACAACTCAAGCTTTACTATCTACCACACAGATAAGAAGACATGAAGAATATTTTACTAAAAGTGTGGTCCATAAATAATCATAATAAGCATTAAAAGAAATCTTTTCTTCTCTTAGAGGCCAGACCTGCCTGTCTCTGTAGATAACAGTGATGTATTTGAAATTCTGCTGCTTATAATATAACTGTTAATTTAACAATCACACATGATTGTAATTTAGATTTGCACCAAAAAGTCATCACACAATATTTCCTAAGGACCAAATGTGCTTAGCGTCATGAGTATTTAACATCATGAGTATTTTACCAAATGTCTCATTCACATGTTCCATAGCTGTCTGCTTTGTTTCCCAACACCAAGCAGGATCTCAGCCCAGGGCCTTCCTGTAAATTTGCGTTATTTCCATGGTGATTTACATAGTGCCGTCCTCCCACAGTTTAGAAACAGGACAGCTGCATTCTCTAATTGTCTCATAGGTATGAATGTGTGTGGTCGTCTACAAATCTCCCCTTCTTTGAATTTGGAACCTGCCATGGGTGTTTCCCTGCCACCAGCCAAGTTCATTCTGGGACAGTCTCCAACTTCAGCAGCAGCTGAGAGCGAGAAAGCTGGAAGAGAGAGGAAATTAAGTCAATTAAATGTCAATCCTAGAGAAATGCCGTTTTTTTGTTCTTTGTTTTTTGTTTGCACCTGTTCCTGAGATCTCTAAAATCTCACTCTGTCCATGTAGGCGTAAGTTGCTGGCCGAGCTGGTGGAAGATGAGAAGGTTGCCATGGAGATCGCCCGCCTGGAGGAGGAGTTTCGGCGTCTGACAGAGGAGAACCGCAACTTGGTGACTGTCCACAATGAGCGCGCTCGGCAGCTGGAAAGGCTCTGCCTGACCAATCGAACGAGACAGGACTCCTTGTGACCTCTGACCCCCACAGAACCTGAGACCTCCGGAGACCTCCGGACATCCAGCTGACACCAGGCCAGGAAAAAAAAACAAAAAAAGCAACAAGCAGGAATAACACCTCAGCTGTAATGCTCAGTTCAGTCAGCTACAGCCTGTGAATCAACCAGATACCCAGAAAAAGAGGACGTGTTCTTTCTCGTCTGATTCATTGCTTTGAATCGCAGATGTACTGTCATCAGTGTGAAGTTGTGATATTGATTCCACCAAGCTACCACACAAGGGCATTTTTCTGAGTTCTGTTTTGTTGTTATGTGATCTTGCAGAAACATCGCTGGTTGCTATAGCAATAAGCTCACAGTATATGTTCATACAGTGTCAGCTGCTGTGAGTGTGACCAGATATTCTGATATCTGTCTCAGGTCCTGTGGAGACTCTGAGGTCTGTGGAGGGAGCCAAAGGCGCAGTGATGTGGTCCAAAAGTTGTGTTTTGAGGAGTGTTTCCCCTCCCTCTTCCCCACTCTCTTTCCCCCACTCTCTCCCCCCAGTACTTGCCTGTCAAGTTCCTCTTATGGTAAAAAGGAAATGAGATGAGTGTTGGGCACAGTGTTGGTGAATGGGGAATCATAGCCATTTGTGCAAAAAAGGGAAATTACCCATTTCACAATAAGTGTCTGCTGTGACACAACACTGAAAAATGAGTTGTACATTTTTCTTTTTTTGTTTTTTTCTTTTGTTTTTTTCATGAGGAGATTAGCTCATTCTGGAATTATGAAACAGTCACCTGATTGGCCAGCTGTAGTCTGGCATCTCTCTTCCTCCTTTGAAACATGTGACATTGGCTATAGTGCTTTGTAAG
>OMNW01016559.1:1908-14790 GCA_900303245.1 Selene dorsalis
GAGAGCAGAGGAGATTACAGAGCACAAGACAACACGTATAAGAAACCAGGCTTTTAGAGATAAACTGGTTTTAAAACAGACCGACAAATGCGGCCGCGGAGTTTCATGTGTGATACATTGTATGTTTGCAGTGCACAGCCCCGAGTGTTTATTGTCCACTCAGATAATACTTTATAGTGGCAGCGTAATGAAACGTTCGTGAGCGCCGGATGTAAGCCTCCACGTGCCCTACCCGAGCTGCGATGACGAGCATCCTGTTGCTAACGGTTACTGTAGCCTCAGTGATAGAGTTCTCAACGCGGCTCCACTCGGCCCGGCCGCGGGTGTTCAAGTCCCGACCGACCGCGGCTCCACTCGGTCGGTTCGCGAGTGTTTAAATCCGGATGGACGGGGTTGGGATTCTCTTTCATCCGGTCGCGTAGGTCCGGCTCCTAGAGAACTGTACTGTGTAACATTGTCTTCCCCTGCGTTTCCAGTACCAGCAACGTTACTGTCGAACACTTATAAAACTCATCACTTATCACTGACCCATATTGCACACGCCCAACACCGAGACTACTGCACAGTCCGTACAGCCTGTATCATTATCATCATACATTGTAACCACTATTGATTTTACTGCATACAGTGAATTCCATTTGAGTACACAAGTACACGCCCCTCTACCAACAGTGACACCACCTACGTAATGACGTAAGACGTGCATAACGCGTGTCATACCATCTTCCTCCGTGCAGTGTATTGTGCTGTGTACGTTATTTATGTTCTACAGAGATATCAGTCTCCTTAGAGACCGTCAAAAATTGCCATTGCCGACTATATTTCAAGTCGTCAAGGCGGGGTATTGGGTAAAGTTTTCAACTAGCAATAATCGCGCCTCGGATAAACCTCATAGGCTACGATACTGCCACTGCGCAAAGCTGACTCCCTTACAGAAAAGTACGGGTAGTCACTCTACTGCATAGAATGTTTGGTCGTGGTGCAACTTCACAAGTTTCAAACAACTATAATGTTTGCTGAGCACAATCAATTCTGTAAACCCCTCTATGACTGCTGCGCATTGTAGCGTCTTGTAGTCGTGTTGGCCTGTTTTCAGTTCTACTTTATTTCCAACCATGCCGCAATGCATCATGGGAAAAAAATTCTCATTCATTCGTTTTTACACCACCCACCCGAACGTACAATTCGTCCCGTTTACTTCCATCTGTACATTATTCAAATTTATGCTGTGATTATACAAAAAAACCCAAAACATGATTTTTGTTGTTGTTTTGAAACGTAATGACATTGAGTGCAACTACGCGTCAATCTACGGCGGCCCACTCGACTGAATTTTAAATCGCAAATTCTTGTTTCGGAGGGTTAACTTCGTAACATTTGGGTAAAACTCAATCATTCAGTGTTCTAACGACGCGCACCTAATACATGCGTACGCACTAGGTGCGTAACGAACTCGTAATGAATTTCAGTGGCGTGGAAAACAAGCTGCTGCTCATGACGGTTTCGTCGACGATGCTATGTTAGTGAACCACCACCAGATGTCACTGTAGACAAGGACTAACTATTTCTACAGCCCCACTCGAGAGAGCTTACCCTAAAATGAACGACATATGTTTAAACTTATGTCGATAAGTGGCTAAAAGAAGTCCCCATTATGTAAAAAGCAACGCAATTGAAACATTGTACAAACTCCCACGGCGTGCCTCTGAAATGGGAATCACTAGCCTATCATCAGAATCTCCGTCATTAGAATGTACTCAGTGGTACAATGATTGAAACTGAAACCGTCGATGTAGCTAATTAACGTGAATTGATGCAATTAACAATGTTTATTTTTTTTCCATCAGATTACTTACATTCCCTCTGAATGTCGCCTGGCGTCTACTACAAGCGTTAGACCACCCCACGTGAAGAGCGCTGAGTTCCAACTTCTCACCTGTCCTTGAAGTCTGGAGAAGTACGGCCCCAAGAGGTAAATAATGTGCACTGGTCGAAGCGACACGTCGAAACACACGAAAATTATGAATCTATACAGGTGGTTCAGGGCTAGGAGTCACCTCCACACTGTCAGTACATGTCTGGAGGATGCTCTGCTCCCAGTGATGTTGGCCTCAGCTTGTGTAACCTAACCAAAATAGAAATGGCCGAACCAGTGTATCGTTGAAGATTGTACCCCTGGCAAGTACTTCCCGCATACGTTTCCCCTCCGTGGTTAGGGTTAACTAGCCCCAGACTCCTTTATTGCCTGTTTGCAAAAACCCATTAATTTCAGGCACTGGGCCAAAGATCAGCAATGGAAGCATATGGCTTTGAATATTTAATATCCCTTAGAAAGAATCATGAGATGTACAGTTGTTTGTAGTGATGACTGGTGGTTCCTATCATTTCACTATTATGACACCCCTCTAAAGGCTACAGACAAAATAAACACCTAAAAGGCTTCCCAGATTAACAAGCACAGTTTTAGAACAATGTTAATAGTGCATACAGCTAAGCTATCTAGGTCTGGGGGCCACAGCAGGAAGTTCTTGGTCATTTGAGATCATCGGTTTGGCTTAAAGGGTCAACTGTAAAGTTTTAGTAATGGTCCTAAAATGATGGGTGCAAGAGGGATGTAGTAACCCCGTAATAGTAGCAGGGGCTAGAGCATGAATTCATTTAAAATAATGAGCCAGATTTATCGGTCTTAAAATCCTCTAGGAGACAGCTGCTGGGACAGGGAGGGGAGAAACCAAGACTGTCTCTGTACGGGTGTTTTCATTTGGTCATAAGCCCTGACTAATGGTATACACTTTGCACACTGTCTGTTTGTGGTATGACACAAACTGTAATTTCACTGTGTGGATATTAGAAACCCTTTCACTTGTTGTGAAGCTTCAGTGGGATAATGCAGGTGCTTTTGGGTGCTCAGCAGATAAGCATTGGCGTGCCAGGTGTTAAAGCTGCCTGGGCTGACACATTAGACAGGGATTTGCTGCTGCCAGAATGTCAGGCCAATGAGGCTCGTAGAGGTAGGCTTGGATCACTGTCAGGGACAGGTAAGTACGCAGATAAGGGGATTACACCATGTTTGCGCCAAGTAATCTCAAATGAATCCTGCCAGCCTCTGTTTCATCCTCACCTGGAAAGCCCAAATTTCTCTTTTCTCAACCCAAGAAACACATTACATGGACAGAGTTCCATTCACAAGATGATCCATTTAACCTGTCTTAAAAAGCCGTTGAGGACACATTGGGCTATGGTCATTTAACAGCTGTGACAGTAATAAGCCCTTCTAATTCTCTGAGGCACCTGATTACTTTTTTGTATTAGTATTTCCCCCCTTTATCACCAGCTCTGCCCAGTCGAGCGAGGTGTGGGGTTTTGTAATCATCTGGGCCAAAAGTGAGGTCTGGTTTGGTGGTCCCTGACTGCAAGGCTTAGACTTGACCTGTTGAACAAAAAGAGTCTGTGAGAGTAGTTGCAATCCCTTTGGGCTGTGGCTCTCCCTGCTGGTAGGCAGAAAGATGAAAATAGAGTGTAACAGATGGCTTAGCTGTCTCTGCCATTCAGTGCAGGCTGCTGGGCAGCCCACATTATGCCATGCCAACCAAAAGGGGCTCAGTGGGCAGCCTATAGTTCTCAACATGCTGAGAGATATTTTCCCCCTGAACTATCAATCACAAGGCTCAAAAAATGACACAAAAACACTGTCATACTCGGTCATGATCTAATCCAGCATACTCTAGGTGGACTATGTGGAGCAGCTCATAGTGGGTTAAGTAAGACTGTTTTGGGTTAGGGAAATGTAAGCTTGTCAACTAAGTCCATGGATTGTGTGTGTGCCAACAAGGCTGATCCAGCTTAGACCACACAGTTCAGCTTTCTCCCTATAATCACACTTTTACAGACCTTGTGAAGGACACACAACCTCTTTGAGTTACTGATCAGTGACTCAATAGGGAAATGATATGTTACACACTGTGTAAATAAGCCAGAAGGTTTGTGTGTGTGTGTGTGTGTGTGTGCGCATGCATGTGCATGTGTACACACATACACAGGCCCTTGTGTAATCTGGGCGACATCACATCAGCCTGGTTAAGGACATTTATAGATGCTGAGAGTCCCTCTGTTCCCTCTCAGAGTGGGGCCACCTGGACAATACAGGATGAGCTGGGTAAACTGTGATTAGATTGTGTTATGAACAGAGTGGGGGAAACAATGACATTTTTCTTGGGTAAAGTGACAGCACAGCCACTGCGAGGGGACATCTGATAAGAGAAGACAAATGTCCCTCATGGTGTCTTTTAGTTTTCTTCCCAAACTTCAAGGTCAAAGACAAAGTGTTTCATTAGTGTCTCAGTTTCACTATGTGATGCCACACAACTGTGTGAATATATAATATACTGTCTATATAAATATACATAGGCCTATGTACATATATTTACATGAATCTGTTATATGTTCTCTTTCCCAATTTGCATCTTTGAATGTCAATCTTCAAATTCAAATATCCTCTCTCTTTCTCCAACACACATGCAGACACACATACACACATGCTTGCAGACTGTTCACACCAACCCACACACTGCTGCCACCCTGCTATTCCCAGCTTGCGGTTATTCCCAGACTGAGTCAGAATGGCACCATAAGCCTGTCTGTCCGTTTTATGCCAAACCTGATGTCGCCTTGTCGCACATGCCTTTGTGGAGGATCTGAGCTCTGGATACAGTGGCCATAGCTCAGTTGTTCACACATCCCTCCCTTCCTCTGTAATTATGAGCAAGTCGTACTGACAGCTGCAGGCGCACTTGGCTAGGTCAGGAAGCCATTCAAATCAAAGCGTTCCTTACTTGTGTTTTACATGACCTCCCTGTTGAGTTTTCTTCACACCTTCACACTCACACTCACAACAGTTTCCTGTGTCTACACCATATAATTCTCCTGCATCTTTAGATTTGCTACTACATCTGGCGTTCTCCAACTGCTGATAGAGGGAAGACTGATGATCACAGTGCAAGAGCACAAAGCCGTGACTGTGACAATGTTTAGGATAGTATAACATTTTCCTTTGCTGAACATGTGATTAGATGCATCTAGCAGGAGACTCACATGGCATATTCATTCCCGGTGTTGATATCTGTAAAATGCAGTGACGATTCTATAATGTCTTTTCATATGAAAGCTAAGACCAACTGGTGTATGTTATTTATAGCATACATCTCTGAAGGTCCTGTATTTCTATGGTGAGAAATGATTACATCAAGACTACATAAATCAGCTGTGAAAAATTACCAAAACATCTCCTCAACTTTAATCCTACTATACTTCTAATGTGCAAAATCTACACAAGTCATCTTTTGCAGTAATAGAATGGGTGATGACTTACTGATGATGCTCAGATATGCCTGTCTAATTAAGTTGCTGATGTTGTCTGCCCGTGATAACCATCTACTTATTTTACAATCCCATATTATATGAGATTATATGCTTATAATTAATTCAAAATTACATCTTTGAAAATGCAAACTATTTAGGAAACTATTCAGACACAACAAACAAGTCATGGCTCAATGCCTCGTGTAGCACAAGACTTACAGTATGACATATCTTGCTGTGCAATACCTGATATTTGTGACTGTGAGAAAATATCAGCTAAATGTGACGTGATGAAAAGAGCACACGGCAAAAACTATACAGAGTGATAGTTTTCGATAAGGCACTACAACACAATATCACTGCAATCAATATTTGTGTTAATAACTGTTAGCTGTTGATTTACCCATTTGTTACCTGTATTTCTGTCTTGGATTGCAGGTATTTTACTCAGGGTGGGTGTATATAAATGTATGACATACAGTAAATCCTGTTGACAAAATTTTACATTAAGCTGCCCTGTTTACCCTCTGTACGCAGCCTACAGATATTAAATAACACTACATTGTGGCTGTAAGCAGAAGGAAGTGTTTACAACAGCTAACAACTCCCCCTGGAGACACGGAAAAGATAATGAACGTCAAACGTGTTACATGTATAGAAGAAGTATATAGAAGACATTAAAATAGAAGACGCTTTAATTCTTGAAAACACAGAATTCATACAAATGTCGTTATTGGTGTATACAGCCATATTGTAGCCATATTATAAACCATTTATTCCATGTGCGCACACACAGCTACATAGTTCCTCTTTGTTAATGAGGTTGATGCTCTATAAACTATACAAGCTGCCACCTATAGAGGGCAGTCTAACCACATGACAAATGGACTGAACTCTGAACCTTGAATTTGATGGACACTACATCATTATGGACAAGTGAAATGCTGTATCATAAATTAGGTTGTATAATATGTTGATAGTCAAACATTTTACAGCCTGGATCAGCTGAGGGACACTATATGACAAATGGTACTGTTTGACACCAGCATGATAACAGATCATCACTATTCAAGCAACATAAAGGCAAGCTGAGCGAAAGTATAAGAGCATTGATCAAAATGTCATCACACTCAGGCTATCTAATAGGACAAAGTGAACTTCCATTCCACTTTAGTGAATTTAGAGAGCTTGACTTGGCCTTTCCTGGCTACCGACATCCCCTGGGCTAGCATGTTCCAAGACTCAGCAGCCTCATTACTCTTTAGACAAACAGGTTTGGACATATTGAACTCAGACCCAAAACAACCTGGCTCTATGCTGCCACTTTCCACTCCCCCAGCTCTATTTGTGATTGGGGAGTGTTTGTCTCTCTCACTCTATCTCTGAGTGTCTGTTTGCCTGACACTTGTTTGGCTTGGCCTACTTTCTCCTTGATCTCATCAGTCAATGTGAGGACCTGTGAAGGCCATCTCCCCATCTTGCTCTGTGAATCTCTGCCAACGCCGTGCCTGTGTCAGCAGTTAGGGACTGACTCACACCCACTCAGTCTCCAGTCTCTGCTCCAGGGCCCACTGGGCAAAGGCAGCACATCTCCCCAAACAGACAGCCTCATTTGCATGCCCATAAATCACTAACAAAACTGACACATAGCCACACAAGAAGGCATGACTTAGCGTCACAAAACTCAGTCTGCCAAATCGTAGCATTATCTGATATTAGGGATATTCATATAACCTCTTAGAAGGGGATAGAGAGAAACAAACTTGAGTAGCACACATAGGGCCCATATCAGAAATCAAAGAAACTTTTAGCGTCCCTCTGCATGAATTTGTCAGATGTAAGAGCTGCAAAATTATACATCTTGTGATTAACGATTCAGAAGCCAAGGTACAGCGCGTGCACCGATAATTTGTGTTATAATGACTACTAATATAGCTTTTGTAAGGACAGAGTCAAACGGAGCTCAGTGAAATATAAATAACTGGAGTGGCTGCTTTTGAAAATATTTTTAAACCAATCAATATCCTTGAATTCCCTTTCACTCTAATCTGTGTTCATTTCCATGAAATACCGATGGTTTATTTATGTTTTATTTTGTTGTTTAATTGACTGGGAAAATGCAATTACATTCAGTCACTTAAAATACAGCGAATGTTTTGCACGTACAGCTTTATAGTAAAAGCTCATTTACAGTTATGGGTGGGCTTTTAGATAGATCACACAACTTAGAATGAAACCTGAATGTTAAAGATGCAGGAAGAGACCAGTGCAACATGATTTACTCTGCACTGTAAATCATCATAATAGTATAGTGCAACAAAGAGACAAAGCCATAGCGATAGGTTTAGTTTATACCATAATTAAGAGTCGGTACAACAAAGACAGAGGGAGTGTGTGATGCAGGTTTAAGTTGTTGATTTTATTTGTTTGAAGATAATGCTACTAAAGCTCCTGTTGCCAGTCCAATACAGTGAAAGTGAATGGAGACTTATTGGCGATGCTCAAAGGATAAAGAAATGACATTTGAAAAAAAAAAAAACTCAGCAGCAGTGTGCCTTTGTCAGGATAAGTGACACACCAACCGTCCCACAGTTTCCTCTGGGAATACCGTTTATCCTTTCAAAGACAACATGGTAAAAGCTTCCCACAGTGATGGCTGTAGATCAACCAGAATAAATGTGACATGGTGTCTGGATAGACACGCGCTCTGAGCTGTTTTCAAATGCCACGTTTCTAATTGTTTTGAACACCTCCAACGAAATGGCTGTAGCTGCTTGGTCAGTGAGGTCATGTCCTCGGTATTGTTCATGAGGAGGTGGGGCTGCAGGCCTGAGGAGGAGTTTGCATTCTATAATAACACACAAGCTATACACAAATAAACCTCAGTGTGTGGGAAAACTTGTGTTTTAACAGTATCATATACATTTACAGTTCATACAATGTCTTTAAAGTTGCATACAAACAAAAACACAGCCATATGCCTCCATGGCAAAGAAAAAAGTAGACTTTCTTCCATTTAGTCCCTTCAGTTTCCGGAAGAACAGTTATTACTAACACCTATACCTTTATGCAATGACAAGTGTGGAAAAGGGTTATTTTGGTGGTCAGCAGTACAGCCTTGCCCACACCATGTTTTTAAAATGCCCGAAAAAAAACTGCAAAACTATCTGTATCCTAACCCCACGGGATGAGTTAGAATATGTTTCCACTTTTCTGATTCGGGTGAACTGACCTTTTAAGCTTCTACCAAGGCCACGCAAACTTGTCATGGATCAACAAGTTAACTGACGTGTTATTTCACGGGGCTGTCTCCTCGTGCTTCGTAGGGAAAACATCGTTTCTGTTGTGGTGGGTCCTGACAGAATTATGTAACTGTGGAGACGATATTGTCTACGGTGGCTGGGGCGGGAGCGTTCATGTAACCAAGAGCGCTGTAAATCATTGCCCTGCCTGGAATGACCGCCCCTTCCACTCTGCTGCTGGACCCGGACCACGCTTAAAGAAGCCACGGCGCGGGGCTGCAGCCTCACCGTTCCCACCGCCCGTGGAAATATTTCGGTGCGTTGGCGAACACACGACAGCAACTTGCCCCCCCCCTCCTTCTCCAGCTACTACTTGCAGCTTGTTGTACACACACACACACACACACACTCTGAGGCTTTGCCGGCGGTGAGAGCGGAGTGGGAGGGGAATAATTCCTCTCCGTGCCCGGCCGCGTCGCTTCTCCTCAGCTCGCGCCTCTCCGTCCCTCCCTCCTCTCCCTGCCTCTCTCTCCCTTTTCTCTCCTCCCTCTGTACAACCTCTCGATCTCCAAACGCGATGACAGTCAAGTCGGACGCGTGAACGGATCCCACAGGTGTGTCCCTGCAAACTGAGCCGCGGCTCCTGGAGACACACTGGCGCACACGCGCGCGCACACACCTGGAAATTACCATGTGACTCGGCACCTGGGCGTGGAGAAAGTCCCCGACAGCCTGAGCGGAGACTCTTTTGTGAAGGACTTGCCTGTGCCTCCTTTCAACAGGAATTGACAAATTCGGTCAAACCAAGTAGCTGGTGTTTTTCTCCGGAGTAGTGCCTTTCTGAGAGCCCTCACAGGACGTGTGGCCACAGCAGCCTAACATGTGAACTTGCTTTCGGACTTAGGCTATTTGTTTTTTTTTTTTAAATACATATATATATATATAATCTCATCACGGACTGTTCTCCAGTGTCCGGGCTGTTCGCTGTGTGCAACTCTACTCTCTTCGCTCCTTTTCCTCCAAGGTGAGTTTCGGGATTGGGACTATTTCCTCCGGCGTTTAACAGCACTGCTTCTGTTTCTGTTGTGAATATGAGCTCTAAAGTTTTCATAGGCTATCATGCGCCTCATCTATAGGGCATGTATGCGGAAACCGTGTCCAGGAGCTGGTCCCTACGTGTTATTGTTTTATGAAGTGTAGTTCTACCTACACGTCCCGGAAATACGCTGCAAACAATGCTGCCAAAGCATCACAACAATCACGGCGTGATAACAGGGAGAGACTGTAGCTTTCTTAAACACCTAAAGTCTGCACAGCTGTGTTACTGTACCGAACTGATGAAACGTACCGTTAAGACTCTCGGTAGTTGTAGTCACGCCTGGCGGGGTGAAAACTTGCTCTACTGTGAAACTCAACAGCTGTGTGTTTGTAAGAGGGGGGGGGCTGCTAAAAGCCCCTGCAGACGAGCTCTTCTCTAAACCATGCATTTCATCTCAGGAGCATTGCTACCACAGCATCTGCCCGGTCACCTCACAAGGACTCGTCTGTCCCCATACACAGGCTGTTTCAATGACTGGGTGAGCACGTGAACTGTGTCCCTCACCTCTGGACAGTAGACTGTAGGCTACATCTACATCTGAGAGGACACAAGTAGTAGTGAGCATTGCCTTCTGTTTGTCTTCCCCCTTTCCCCCCTCCTCCGCCCCCTCTCTGTCTTGTCTCTGTTGTGGAGGACAAGGAGACAGAAGCACTATTCATGTCCCTGTTGAATCTCCTGTGTGGTTCTGTATCTCTCAGTCCCTGGCGCGGCCCTCAACAGACCACTGTATCGCCTTGTTGTGTTTCTAAATCGTCCTTTTATTCGCAGCCCCTGGCATCTTCCGCCTCCCTTGAGCGCAGTCCTACTGTACTTTAGGATGCTCCATCTCCTGGAGATTATTCCCATTAAATAACATTATACAAACAGTGTCATAGTGGGAATGGATTAGTGCGGGCAGGGGGCATGTGGTGGCAGGAAAGGCGACTGCTGGTGGGAGCAGTGGTTGGCTGGAAGGGGGTCAGAGCATGGGGTCAGCCTCCAGTCTCCTGACTGAGCAGGGATGGTTTTCCGATAGATGCCATCTGCTCACATGGACACACAGGCAATTGAAAACCAAGCTGCTTCCTTGTCCTTTCCCTCTTTCAACCATCCCTCTCTCTCTCTGTTTCTTTCTCTTTCTCTTTCTCTCCCTTTGCCCGACAATGCTTCATTCAGGGTTTATCTCTTCCACTCTGAATAAATAGAGACACCTTATCTGCGTGCAGGAGAGTGGTGATAAATGTTTTCTCCTGTTCCCCCGCAAGGGTGAAAAAGACAAACGTACCACACTTCTTCATCATAGATGCTCTTTTCAGGGCAGGCGAATAGGAGACATTTCTCATTCAGGTCATGGCAGCATTTGAAAATTCAGCAAAAACAATCCCAAAAAGGCTGAATGCAGGCTGATACCCTGTAATACAAGGGAGCAGAGGAAATAACAAACAAAGCAGGCATTTCCACAAGCTACCCCCTTTTTTTTTCATCTTTTTTTGGTAATAGGCTGCTGGCTCTGGAAATGAAACTTTGTGGTGAGATCCACTCTAAGTATTTTTGGATCCAGTAAAATAGCCTCTGACCAACTGAGAAACGGAGGTAGTGAATTGCTGGCCAGTGAGCACTCAGCTGTTAAGCTCCTGCATGTTTTGGGTAAGCCAGAGTTCATCCTGTCCCTTTTTAGTGTTACACACTCTTCGCAGATAGTTTAAAACCGTGCCATCTCCTGGAAGCATGCACCACATTTCAGAGAGTGTTTCTGTATTTTCGAGGTCAAATGAATTTGAACCCATCCCTAGTCTCTTTTGTTTCCTTTGCATTGGATTACTGACTTCTGTCATTTTCATTTTGAAAATAAAACCATAATCCTTGTAAGCAACAAGCAATCCCATGCCTCCTGTCTGCAGCCTGCAAACAGAGAAACAGCACGGAGCAAACTGATACACGACTTGTGTCCATGCCAGTGGCTCATTGCAAGTGGTTCATTTCAAATGACAACTTAGTCTCTCTTTTCCCCGGATATCATGTAAACTAGTATTGCATTGGTGTCTGTTAGACCTACTTTAATTAAACTTTGACAATGTCTATGGCCAACATACATGCTGTTCAGCGTGGACTTTGTAAACTTTGTGGTTATAAAAGAGGTGTGGCGCACATGAGAAAAACCCATATGCATTACCTTGTCCCTCTTGCTTATCTAAGGTACACATACGCTTCCGCGAAAATGTGGGCAGATGCGTGAAGGGCGTGTCAGCTTGGCATTAGACAGCTGAAGAACCTGGGGAATAGAGATTTCCTTCAGATTGGAGATAGGCTCGTCTTTTCATGTCTGAGGATTATCCTACGATGAAGGGAAGTCATGCTGAGGTGGATTTCTGATCTTATCTCCGCTGGGTTTTACAGCTGCCACCCATGCCCTTGGACTTCATGGCCTCGTCACCTCAACAGCTTCCCTTTCTTTACTCCGCCCTCTTGCGCCAGCGTGGTGTGTTGTATGTATTTTACACACCAAACCCTCACCGCTCGTGCCACTCAACACTTTATTCCCCTTGTTCCATTTGTGCTTGCGATCGGAGATAATAACAAGGCTGATGTATGACAGACCTACAGGGTGTGATCATGCTAATTCTCATGCTAACTCCCCCAGCAGCAGGATATGAGATGGGCTATGTGACAGAAGATAGCAGCTTGGCACCAACCCACCACCTCATTCAGCTCTCAGTTTACTGAAATCCAGGCTTTAACTTAGTCAGTCCACCGGCTTCCATGCCAAGCACTTCGGCCTCAGACGTCATGGTCAAGTGCTGCTCAGCGGGGTGCACCTTTACCTCTAAAACAACCTTGACTCTTTCTTTGACCCATGCTGTCTTTCATGCCAAGTCCACGACCGACCACACCACGCACTTAACCTCATCGTGGCTCACTTTCTTCTCCATGCTGCTGCTGCTGCAATTCTCACTGCTTCTCTGGAGCTGTCACCTTTTAACCATTGTGACTCTTCCCCGCACTGGCGACATTCAGAGAATTAGTAAGACGAATGTGATGAATATTGTAAACATGCTCACGCTCCTGAAAGAGATAAATGATTCAGGTGGGGAGGGAAGGAACCTGTCTTAATTGTTTGTTTGAGAGGTTTTTGGCAGGGTGTTCAGCACAAGAGCTGAGACATCTCGATATTTAAAGAAAAAAAAAAGAGTTAGACTGTTGATA
>OMNW01016567.1:18191-30023 GCA_900303245.1 Selene dorsalis
CACTGCCTCTCCAAACACGTCTCTTCTCCCAGAGGGATTTTTTGACAAGCAAAAAAGACCTGATAATTCACTATAATAGTAATCGTTTGAAATTCTTTTAAACAGAGTAATAAGGGACAATGTGAAAATATGAATTCTAGCTCTGTTCTTCAACCGAAGTGTTAAGAAAAATATCCTGAAATTAAAGTGGGCAGTCAGCAGCAACGCTGTCATTTCACATCCAAAATAATAAGAAAGTGTGTCACTGTCCAAATACTTGAGGAGCTTACTCTGTAAAGCCTTTCCTGAGCCAGGAACCCACAGTGGGAAGAAAAAAAGACTATAATACCGTAACTCTCCTGGGCAGAGCTCATGAGTAGCAAAAGCTTATTTTTTTCAACTTGTCCCCTTCTGTGAACTGATATTTGGATTCTCTTCTCACTATATATAATACTACTGTAGCTATTGTGCATATTTGCTCCATGAATTTCAAGAACTGTTTCTTATGGACTTGCTTTTGGAATCATGTCTGATTTGGAAGGACTATAAGTGGCAGCTAGTTGTGTAAGTGCTAATGACTCAACTACTTTTGTTCAACGTATTTCAAACACCTGCACAGTTACTGGCAGCTCCATTTGTCTTTATAATCTTCTAAACATCTAGTGGCCAGTGGTCTATGAGTGAATGGAAGGCCCCCAAATGTGTGACGCATCATATCATTGTGCTAACATGACAAGTTAGCCAACTAATGTTGGTACCTCGCCTTTTTTAAGGAAGGGCACACAGAGGTGATGCACTTCATGTTTTTGATTCTAAAGGAACTTATGAAGCTCACATCATGGGACCTATGCCTGTAAGGACCTGGAGTCCTTGGATATGAAGTCTGGAGTTAGGCGCTTGGAGCCAGGACAAGGTGTTGGCTATGAAGCTAGACCACCAAGTTGTTTGACGGGTCAGTCATTGGAGCTGAATCATCAATCAAATGACCAGAATATACAACAAAGCCATATAGTGCTATCACTGTCAAAAATATACATATATATAATATTTTTTTCTCCTTCTTATTCCAATTAAAATTTTGATCAAATGAGCACAGAAGCTCATGTATTCCTTGTTAAAAAGGAATTTTACTTTCAACCTTAAAAAGAACCATTTGCCAATTTGTACCCTTATTGTCATGCATTAGTCACAGTGGTAGAATGTTTATAATCCCCATGATGACTAATTTTAGCAGCTTAGTTTTCTCCTAACATCCAGTGATATCTGATTTGTATTCAAATTTGTATTTAAAATGGAGGGCATGAGAATGACAGGGATTGTAGCTGAGATAAGTTTTTTCATTTGCTTTCTCTCTCTGTCTCCCTCTGGGCAGCGCACCACAGCTGAGTCAGCTACAATAACTCAGAGAAAACATTTCAAGCAGTCAGAATTACCAGCAGATATGCAGTTTATGCATAAAAAAAGCACTGATGATTAAATGTAGATTTGATATTTTGCATCAAGACCTTTGGACTAAACTTTTCATAGAACCAGATTTATGACAGTAACACCGTGATGTGGGGTTGGAGGCATTTCAACTACGGGCCAGATCACCATGACGTACACGAGTCATTGTATTTTTCACCAACGACGGTGGGGTGAATGACGCTAATGGTTTGTTTTCCTTAATAAGAATTAACAGACTTTATAGCATTAAGAAAGACGGAGCAGCAGGTTTACAAGGAAATTGATGCCAGTTCCCCAGGAGATTCACTAACCATCTCTACACAAATGATAGAGCACAGCACACAGCACTTAAAAGCAACTGTGATAATATGGCAGAGGCAGGAAGAACAGGCGGTGTTTGGATCAGCGTCAGGAGCTGGAAGTGATCTTCTACAGGTGTAGCTAATTGGATTGATGAAGAGGACGGTGATTAGTGATTGGTTCCTGTGTGTGTAAGTGGAAGGAGTAGTAGCTTTAGGGGTCCTTGATTAGATGAAATTAATCAGGAAGGCGTGTTCCTCTTAGATTCAAGCTGATAGGATAATAAAAGGAAGCAGGGAAATATCTGAATAGACAGGAGCCAGGAGGCTGAGAGGTTTGATGAATGAAGGCTGAATGAAGTATATCAGGCTCCACATCAGGTTATTATGGATTATCTCACATTTATAATATGTTGTCGGAGCTGAAGTGTTCTTGTAGGAGCCTAATGTGATTTGAGAAGGGGCAGCAAAGAGAGAATAAGCAGCCTGGCCTCGGAGGCTGAGGCTGAGACTGAGGCTGCTGCTGCTTATGAAGGACCAAAACACCACCAACCACCAGTCTGAGTCAGAATGAACTGCCAGGGAATAACTGGTTTTATTTCTGCTCCAGTGAAATGGCAATTCTAATAGACAACAACTCACTGTGCTGTTATGGGTTTTTGTCTGTGTCCCGCTTTATCTTCTCCCATGCATGTCAGATTGTACGGCGCCCGAAATAGAGGTGGAGTGGGTTAGCTGCAGAACCCGCAGGTTCTTTGTCACAGGCTGCAGGTGGGTGGGTGGGGGCACGTATGTTGTAACGCGCAGTGCTATGGTGACGACAAAAGCCAAAAATAACAGCTGAGGTGTTTGTAAGACTCTCACAGCATGTATAGAGATGTCTCTCGGTAGCTTTTCCAATGAATGCTCCAAACTAATTCTGTGATGGGAATCGTTGCAGGACACAAACTGGTGGGAGGACTTGGAACATAAAGACCTGCGCAGTCAGGTGGGCTGCGGTGAACATTCTGTAAGTGTGGTGAAAACCCACAGAGATGGGATGTGTACCGTCTTTAGAAATATAAATGAAGAGAACGAAAGGAACAAAGGGTTGCTCTGTGTTTGGAAATGTACAGGTATCTGTGCTGGATACCATCCACTGTGCTAATGATCACTTATTAGCGCCACTATAGCTGAAATACTCGAGTACTGCACACGCCGGCGAATTCAGACAGGATGTAATCTCTCTGTCGATGTTAGTTCTGCCAAAGCGTTAATGAAGTTAATGGACCACAAGTAGACTCAGGTTAGCCTCTTATCCTGTAGAGTTAACAGGAGTGCACACACACAGTCATAGAGTGTTTTTTCAAGTATGCACACATTCACTTACAGAATGTATGTTCAAACATATCTACTGTATCTATGCTTGTGCAGCCATTTACTTTAATCTTATTCTCTGCACTTTATTAACCTCTACCCTTATTGAAGCTTAATCACAGCTCAAACCCAAATTTGAACTTAAATTAACCTTACACCCTTTCCTTAAAGGAGCACTAATCAATATTCAAAATCAAAGAATCCAGTGACTATGGGGTTAAGTGAAAGACATTGCTTGTGGTGACCGACCCACAGAGAATTATGGCCCAACTCCAGGTCCCCTCAGCTCTACGTGGAGCTTTTTAGTTTCTCTCAGGTTATTGTTTTTGATTGTTCAGCCTGTAAATTGGGCTCTCATATGGTTCATCTCAGGCCACAGCAGGCAGATGTTTGCAGCACAAAAAGCTTTCATATATCCACTGTGCACTATCCCACAGAGCCCGAAACAACAGATGGAGGGTGTGAACACAGTATTTAGCAGCTGAAGAGGCAGATGATGTATACAGTTACCGGTGGAGACCAAACTAGATCTAAAAACTTCAGCAAATATTGGATTTTGCTTTTTTCCTGCAGCCAGACACACAAACCAGAAACATGTGAGTGCTACTGTTGTAAAACGGTACAAGAGAATATGTTAAAATTGTATTTACAGATTGTGCAGCAGCCCCCTTGAGGTCAGAAAATGTTGCTACTTTAATCCAAGTCTTAAACTAATCCTAAACTCATTTTCCTAATGTTGTTTTGTCCGTGAGGACATTTGGACCTCATAACTATAGGGATAAAAAAAAAAAAAGTGCCCACACAGACGAACACTCCACAATCCACTCAAACACACAGTGGTAGACCACAGGCAAACAGCAGGGAAGTCACAGAGTAATGGGACAATCCATCACCAGTGGCTGCATGCTGCTGCATGGTCTTACTCAAAGAGACCCACCCATGGAGACACTGAGGCAGCAGGCTGGAAGGAAGCATCCAGAAGATACTGATTTAGAGACCAGAGGTGATAACTGGTGAGTGGAGGGAGGAGGAGGCAGGTGGTATTAGCCAAAATTGTTGTGTGCAATCATTGAGGCCTTTTGTGTGTGTGTGTGTTTGTCCATGTGTACTGAATCTGCTTTGTGTAATCAGTTATACAGTATGGGGCGTATCAAGAGTTAAACTGTTTTTTTTTTCCACATTTTCTTTCTATTCTAATTATTTTAACAATCATTTGGTTATTTCTACTGTTACTTGCACCAACACAAACGAGGCATTTTCCTCAATATCACCGTTTACTGCATAATGGCTTTAATGAATGAATAAAAATCAGCTACAAAGGACACAAATGAAATAACCCTTTCTTCAACAATAACTGAAAAGACATGCCACAATGACTCGTTATATTTCATTCTGCTTCAGCAGCCCAAGAGGGTTGAGTTCAGGTTTTTTTTAAAAAAAAAAACTTTTAAAATGCCGATTTCATTAAACTGATTTCATCTAGAATTTAAAATTTAAATGTGACCACTGAGTCTGACCCGTTTTCCCTGAGCACCTTATGAGACAGAGCATGAAATCTTAATAAAGGCACTCTGAGACGACTGTGTTAGAACAGCAGAAAGTGGCTGATAGAACTGAAGGAAACACAAGAATAAATGGAATTGCAAAAATGTTGGGTCAGTTAAACAATTAGTTGGATATAACCGCTTCCTGCTGGATTACTTTCAGTGCGACTACTCTTTTTTTCTACAATCTTTTATCATTTTTCCCCAGTTCTCAGCATTTCTTTTTTTCTGATTCCAAATCTGTTTTAGTGGCTGGTCATAAAATGGGGGCAATGATACAGTACAAAACAAAGTATTGGTTTTTGGATTATCACAACACACACACACACACGCTACCATGGAAAGGTAAGTCTGATCTCTACAGGAGCTAATATGCCTTGATGCAATTCAATCTAAAGCTCACCGAGACTTGTGTGATGGAGACATGTGGTCAAATCACCAGAGAAAATGAAATTAGACGAGATTTAATAGAGCTGTATCAGGCAATGAAGAAACCTATCATGGGATCAGCCCTCCATTCATGTCCAAATGGAGACAGGCGATCAGCAAAGACATGGCCCACAGACACAATTAACAAGAATCCAAAAAGCCTAGAATCTGCACACAGAGACACACACACGAAAAACAAAGAGGAACATCAGCGCATATCAAAAAGCAAACTGGAAAAAAACGCACAATGAAATCGATGTACTACGCATAGATCAAAACAGAGGACACTAGCATGTATAAATGTCATGACAATGCGGAGCAACACACTGTATCGCCACATAGGCTACAGCACATGCACATGCAGACGCGAGCAGGCACCCACACACGTTAAAAAAACAAACAGCACACAATCGGTCCCCACCTCCTTACACATTCATGCCACGAATGGACAGATCGATTCCTAACCTGGGGATTCAATAGTAACCACATTAATCCACCACTGGGCACAGTCGGCATGTCTACCAGACAGGCACTCAGTCAGCCACTCTGCTGCCTGGGATCAGTATTGGTTTACAGAGGGAGTCAGAGGGAGAGCAAGTGAGAGATGGGGATGAATGAATGACTGCAAGGCTCTCTAAAATGTCACTATGTTCCCTCTGCCTGCCCTTTGCAAAGATTCCTGGTAGTGTGCACCGAATCAAACTACTGTATAAAGGCAAAGTTCAGGCGGCTGCACACCGTGTGTTTTCTATGTGTTGTCTCACAAAGGGAAAACAGCAGCATGAGTCATTTGCTCTACTGGGGTGATCAGTGGTAGAGTGGTTAAGAGCACGTCCCATTGGCAATGCCCAATGCAGTGATCGCCGGATCGATTCCTGACTGTACCGATCTGTAGTCCGAGTCTCTCTACCCGCTTTCCTGTCTCTGTCCACTAAAGGCAAAAATGCCCCAAAAATATCTTAAGAAATAGCTCTACTAAAGATGGAGCAATATGAGATAAAGTTTATCTCGACCTTAGTTTATCTCAACCACAGTCACAATTGTTCCCCAACAGTGACGGAGTTGTTTGGTTCCTGGAAACGACCAAACATGATTTGTAGCTGCTGTCAGATCAGGAAGGAGTTTAATTTGTGAAACTTTGTCCTGTTCAACTTGAGGGACTTGTTTCTGCCTGGAAATATTCAAGGGAAAACCTGAATAACTCTCCATTCTGATGGAAAAATGGTTCATACAAATGAAGTTTAAAGCATAAACATGAAATTGATATTTTTGCTCATCAAAAATTCATCCACATGTCCAGACTATGTGCACTTGAGCACTTTGATACTGTCAAAAGTATCAATATAGAACCTGCTTTATCTCACTTTCTACAATATGGAACCTTTAACTCGGTGGCTGTAGGAGCTCAGGCAACATATAACAATGTAAAAGGTTGACATTTGGACCTACTGCAAATATAAACCCGCCAAAGGGGAAAAGGTGACGGTGTTGTATTGTCAGGAGAGGAGGAGGATGAAATTGCTGAGGGGAATGGAGGTGCATCACACAGATACTGAAATAATGGAGAGATGCTGAATAACTTTATTTGTTGTGCACAGTTCTTTCTAATTTTGTGGGCACATCCTGAGTTTTTGTATAATCAAGCAGAAGTTTAAGATCACAGGAGTGACGGACTGACATTGGATTGCAATAGATTTGCTAATGTTACATCTATCCTGAATTCATTGTTTTATTCTCTTTCATGTCTGGAGGTAATAGTACAATCAGACCAACCACAGTCTCTGCAACGCGGCAGTCTAAATCATGCAACCTGTAATTTTGTTTGATTGTTCATTTATTTTGAAATCAGTTGGATAAAATCTGAGGATTAAAATGGTCGCCCTTGGTCTGGATTAAAACGAGACTAAAACCTATCAATTAATCTTCTGATAACTCAAGAAAGACAAAAATGTGAAGTCTTTTCAATGGCTTGAATTAGACAGGATGTTAATGGGTTTCCAATTAAGACAAGACTACAAAGTCTAGAGTTGTAGTTGACTAAAGATTGACTAAAAGCAAAAAGGACGAGGCCAGCTGAACATCATTAACATGGACTTCTTACCTAAGGAGGACTGAGACTGAGAATAAATTTAAAGCGACGCTAGTTTTTCGACCTCAAAACGATGTTTCTAAACTCACTGAAGTGGTCGGGAGCACGACGTCCAACACGAGAATCAAAGCCGCTATTCTTCAAAACACGCTGGCGACAGCGACCACTGATCTGTGCTGAGACTGCTTTATTCTTTCACGCGCCTCAAATAGCTGCGATGCACAAAACCACTCCATGGTCCATCGACGAGGTGCA
Source organism: Selene dorsalis (assembly GCA_900303245.1). Taxonomy (NCBI): domain Eukaryota; kingdom Metazoa; phylum Chordata; class Actinopteri; order Carangiformes; family Carangidae; genus Selene; species Selene dorsalis. Next base: position 25,589 of record OMNW01016567.1, read on the forward strand.
GACCATTGTGTTTGGTGGCTGATGAGATGATCAAAAAAAGAAAGCTGGATGGAGCGACGGCTGCAGCTGTGCTACAGTATAACGACCCCACCAGCACTGAGGAGGAACTATGAAGTACTTAGTTGTAATGGACAATGACCTAAACTGAGTCGAGTCGAGTCAAGCTGTAACTGTGTAGTGGAAAAGGGACCATGAGTTATAAGGAACTCAACATGGATTATACACTTTCTGTTTCGATTCCGCAGGTGTTTTTTATGTATTCTTTCATTTGAATTCAATCATGCAGCTACTTCCTTGCATGCCTTTTGTGTCTCTGCTTATCCCTGCACCTGGTTGTCTTCTCAGCCTCACTAAAGTGTTACCACCTCCCTCCACGATGAAAAAAAACAAATCTCTGGAACTCACTGAAAGAAGGAGAGTTTCAGCAACCAGGCCGGAGCATCGGCTGCTGGCGAACTCCTTAATGAAGCCATTACATCCAACACTTATTGGATTCAAAGAAAGACCACTTTCCTGGAGAGTCCAATCCTCCCTTTCAGCACTCATTGAGATCAAGTGTGTTTTCTCTGCTTTGGCCTGGTGGAAGTCAGCTATAAACAAGGAAAAGGTGTGAGGCTGACACCTTAACCTGACTCCAAACAAAAAGACCCAGCACTTTGGGTTAGGCTGTACAATAGTTTTTACTTTACTGCTTTGGCTGAGATTACGTCTTCAAATACACTTTTAAACTGTGATTCCTACTTACTATAGGATTACACACGCAATGAACTGACTGTGGGGAGCAGTGGGTGTCTTTTACTACTTCTCCTCAGTTTAATTGAATGAGATGAAAGAAAGTGTCTCTGATATTCACAGACATTTCCATAGATAAATGTGCTCCAGCCTGGATTTGTGCATGAGGTTTGATCACTTTTTTTGGTCACTTGTTTTTCCTGTGTCTGCAGTATTCCCTCTGCTGTCCTCCATCTCTCCCTATCTCAAGTAGCCTTAGAAGATGCTGCAAGCTTTTTTTATTTTTTTTTTTGGTTATTGATTTGAATTAAGGAGCTTCAAAACACAGATAAATGGATTTTGATCCCAGCATGAATTTAAGAGAACCACATGCTTTTTTAAATGGGTTTGAAGACCATGCAAAGCTGCTGTTTGGGATGGATTACACTTTAAGATCATCAGCTTTACTGATGCATGAGTGGACTTCCACTAAGTGGTCGTGTGGGTATATGATTTAGTTTGTGTGTGCGCCTGTGTGTGAGCAAGGATTTATTTGTGTGTCAATTCCCTGCTTCTTGTGTCCTCCTGGCAGCATGTGAGCCACTGTCCCTGTGCCCTATGGCTTTCCAAAAGACTGAAATCACGTCGCATGCAGATGCACAGCCACACATCTCTGTTAATACGCCCCCCTTTAGTGTTCTATAGTTTTTCCCTCTCACCATGCACCTGCCAGCCTTTGCTTTTCCTTAGGGATCTTCACATTCTTTATTCATGCCCTATATGAAACATTTAGCAGCACAACTGCTCGGTGCAGTTTCCATTCTTAATCGAACCGAGGAAGTAAAGCAAACAAAGCATGATTCATGAACCACTTCCTTAACCAACGCATATCCACAGACACATATCCAAAGCCACGGTCACGACAACCACGATAATGTAGAATAATGTAGAACTTCCTTGAAGCCAAAGTAGCAGGAGGTTTATGGATCAGCTTTCATACTATTGATGCCCTCCAACCACTTTAAAATTGGAGTGAGTAATAAGCCTGCTGTGTTTCATATTTGCACTGTGGTTTTAATTAGAAAAGCTTAGTAATAAACTGTGGACAGATCTGAGTGAGGTAATTTTGTGTTACTGAACATTATTAGGCCACATGGTGACATGGACGTCAGTTTGCTGGTTGTGATTAAATCCTCAACAATTTGGTTTGCCGTGGATTGTCATGGTCCCCAGAGGATGAGTACTGTTGACCTTGACAATGCTCTGAATTTTCCTTTCGCACCACCAGCTGGTCATTGCGTCTTATTTTGAAATTTCTCAATATCTCTTGGATAAAAACAACATAAACAGTGAAGCGGACTAAAGATGCCACATCCTAACCTTGAATAGTGGTTAAGTTGCACAGTTGTTAAGAAGTCTGAAAATGAAAAAATAAAATAAAATTAGGGGGGGTAGTGTAGTACAAAGAAGAAGAATCCATAGAAAACCCCCACCCCAGCCCACCACCACCACAGACGAGTGCACGCACACAAGCTAGGGAGCAGGTGTATCATATCCATAGCAACCGTAGACTCCAAAACCATCTCACATCTCTGTCAGCATGGAACACACAGGCAAAGTTAGCTAACTGTAACAACAATGTGTTCTTCTTACACGTTTTTGCTGTGTCGGCACTCATTGTCAACAGAGGCATCTTATTTTTCAGCTTGCATTTGACAAGCTGATGGCGACGCTCTGCAGCAGCAGGGGGGCACCTGCCTGCAGCGCGTGTACGAGCTGTGACTGACAGGCAGCTACTCCTGCCCCCTCTACCTGACTGGTGGAACAGCATCAGGCGTTGGATTTCTGCAAATACGATTGTAGGTGGAGCCAGATGAGTTGGATTTTTTCCTAAATTACCCATTTCATGTACAGAATATAGTGACAGTTCCAGCAAATATGACTAAATAACTATTGCCAACTGTAGCTTTAAAATACCATTTTTCAGCAATCAAAGACACTGTTTTACATGATTTGTTCTGGGTTGTTATCATGAATTGAATTTTAAGTGGTGGCACCATTTGGGAAGAAGTAGTGTTTAGTTTTAAATTTTGAAAATGTAAAATTATGGATAGCATATAAGAACTGGATGTGTGGACGGGGTTGCAAGGGGAAAATTAATGATTTGTGATTACTACGTTTTCTGCTACAGTGCATATGCAGGTGGTGTCCTTCTGTTTGACAATTTGATGACCACTTCCATCTTAAACTGTCATATTTGGCTGATTCATGTGCATATAAAGTAAGAAAAAGCCACATTTGAGATGGAAAAGTGAAGGAATTTACTTGATGCTGTCCCCTAGGATTCCTATCATAGCAGGTTAGTGTGATTGGTTCCAGCCCAGCGATGCCTGGGCCCATTTAGATAATAAAATGGCCTGCAGTCTCGGGACTCATACATACAGATGCAAATGCAGTGTATGCACACTTGCACGCACAAACAGACACATGCAGATAGGAGGGAGGACAATATTTTCACAGACACTGAAACACAGCCCGACAGGCACAAACCTGCCTCCTCTGAACTCCAAGGGTGGATGTGAATCAATTGCAGTGGATGAAGGGAGCCACCGGTGGCCGCTTCCATCTATTTTAAAACTGCTCCACATGGTGAATGCACTCTACTATAAGCTCTTCCTCAAGATCAACTCGCCAGGCAATCAGGCCACTGCTTCACCTTTATAATAGTTTGGTGTTAGGGAAGTTTAAAAATATATATTTTTTCCTCTCCCTCACTGGGGAAGGAAGGAAGTATCCTCTGTAGGAGGGCGAACAGCATCACTGAGGTCTCATGAATCATTTTTAATCTTGTTAGGAGCTGTATACAATGACCTTTCTCGGGGCGTCTGTGTTTACCTGCCAGCCGCTGGGTCTATTGTGCAGTTTATAGGGCATGCAGCTCCTACACACTGTCATTCGAGACTAAGGTCAGACTGAGTCATTTTCTAAACCACTGGGTGCAGAACCAGCCTCATGTGAGCACACATACTGTACTGCAGCATGAAGTCATGCTCACATACACCTGGCCAGTAAAGATGCGGGGGCTGGCTCGGGTTGTTGCACCAGCATCTGTGCCAAGCCCCATTGACTTCATTCTTAGGAACCCTATGCTACGATCACAGAAGGGTAAAGTGGATGGAGTGTGACTCACAGAAGGTATATGAAACCCCTTCTGTTTTTATGCATAATGTTGCATACAGCAAACGAGTGCAGCTTGTATTCTTAGGGCTTTAATTTCTATACAGTACACTGATATGACAAATTAGAGGCAAAGCAAAAGGCATCAGCGTCAATGCTTCTGGTAACACTTTAATAAGAAAGTCCTCCTAGTTTATTAGTTTATCTTTGACACTCCAGCAGCTGCACTGACAGTCAATGTCTGCCTGAGAGAAATGAAAGAAAAAAAAAACTATTAAATAAATTGTTATCTGATTGTACTTGAAACATCTAAAACATCTTGACAACTAGTCCATAAATTGACTTGAAACTTTATATCAAATTATCACAATAAGGCTTCCATTTTGCACCTCGGCTCTATTTGTGATAAGGCCTCATTAGGGAATGTTAGCATCCTAAATGGTGCCCACACGAAACGTTATGATGCAGCTGCTTTGCACGGTGGCACTCTAATTGTGAACAGGCATGCTGATGTTTATATTTAGCTCACAGTCTCACAAGCTGCCAG
>OMNW01016568.1:8630-24357 GCA_900303245.1 Selene dorsalis
CATTTAAATATAAAAATAAGCCTCAAAGCTTGATGTAATTTAACAGAAGAATTTATCAAAAAGATGCATTTCTATCGCATTTAAGAAAATATGATAAAAAGACAAAAAAAAAAGAAGAAGAAGTAAAGAATAAATCCATATACACCTAAATCTAGGAATTCTTGATCAGATAAACTTCTAGCCCAAGTTTGCCAGGGTCCATGGCCCTGTGCTTCCACATCTGAGTCCAGCTATCCTCTGGTATTGACAGCCAGAAGATTTTGGTCCAGACCTGGAGGTAGCACCTGACAATCATTCTGTATTTGCCAGACATGTGCTGTGAAACCAGGTAAATTCTGGGCCAGAGGAATGTGGCCTAAGTATGACAGAGTTATTTCGATATGTGGGAGAGTCATTTATCAAAAGCATACATAAGAAATATTTTTGTCAGTTAAATTAACGTCAGCTTAAATGGTTTCTGTATTTGTGACTGTTCAGTTCATACTTTTCTTTCATGAAGTTATATTTACACTATACTTAAGTGTTTCTGACAGTACCTGAACTCATCAGCAGACCAGATGGAACCAGAAGTAGTAACAAATCCTCAACAGCTGTTGGCCAACAGCCTCTCAGCCACTCATTCAAACTGAGGGCGCCTTACATGCATCTGTTCCTATTGGTTGGAAGAACAGCAACAGGTCCTGCCCACTTTCCATCCCAGATTTCACATAAAAACACAGTTGACACTTAGTGAAAAGATACTATAACTAAATCATGAATGAAAACATGCTCTAAGAATAAATGACTGCACATCAAAAGCACTTTTCAGTCTTCAATAAATTATATTAAAATATTTTGCATTTATTATTATGTTAAATCAATTATATGAGAGACTTTATTGTTTTTGGTCTTTTGATGGAATTTGTTCACTCTGAGAAAAATATTCAACAACAGCACGTTGTTTAAATTGATGTGGACTTATCGTGCTGCTAACATGGAAAACTATTGACTCTGACAACATGAGTATGGCAACATGACAGATTACTACCAGTAGGTTACTTTGAATTTGGTATCACACTTACCATAGAACTCAAATAATTAGTCATAATTAAAAGATACAAAATCTTCAGAAACTCCAGTTGTTTTCACTTTCCCTATGTGGAACGCAAGTTGTGTGCAAAATCAAAGCGCAAGAGCACAAGAGTCCAACAAGAACCTGACAGAATGAAAATGGCATGATAAACATGAAAACAGTGCCTGTGCTCCATTTAGCCATGTTAAACCAAATGGACACTTACACTTAATGAAAACCCCAAATTCATAAAATTTGAATATTTTGAAAAAGATGACAAATGGCGTCACACTCTAATCAGCTAATTAACTCAAAACACAGTTTTCCTGAGCCTCTGGTTCAGTAGGCTACTCAGTCGTGGTGAAGACTGCTGACCTGACAGTTGCATTCTAATTTATTGAGGTGCACCGGTACAAATATAAACTTGCTGGTTGAGGTAAAATGCGTTATTCTGGTGCACAGCATGTGAAATTCATCACAGACACCACTTAAATCCAACAGAGTCAAAACTGCTGCAGAGATTATAGGGTCAGTCTAAATGTCAGAGGTTCATGAGAACCAGGTCTAATAAAATGTCAGGAGACTTAATGTGCAGGTGAATCTCTTGTTGCGTAGGTGGATGACTGTTGCTACTGACATATAGAAAATCAGCTCGCCCACAAGCTGATGTGTTTTTCAGCCATGTGTGTGCAGGTGATACATATTCATGAGCACCTGTTTGTGTCATCTTGCAGCTCCGCACTCATGGCTCTGAGCTGCTGTCAGGAGCTCCACTGTGTCTATGTTGTGTGGTAAAGCAACATCACACTGTGTCAGCTCTCATCACAGAGCTGCTTCAGCCTCATTGGCTCTGAAAGTGGTGACTTCTTCTCATGTTGGACATGTTTGTAGCTCTTTTCTTCTCCTGCTAATCAGGCTTCTATTTATACTCTTCATTATGAAGCCTCGTATAGCTTGAGCCATCATCTGCCCCCACCATTGTGACTCCAATGACAGATACACTGAATGATCCAAGAACATGTTAAGCATTTTTACTTTGTACTGACAGACAGAGTGCCAGAGTAGACCAGCTGTGGCTGTGTTTACTAGAGTATTACCATTTTCATCAGTCTTTCTTTAGTGGTGGGTTGGATCAAGCCTGGGGTCAGGTCTCAGCACTACATGTCTACCAGAATCTTGAATGGTGTAAGAAAGTACCTGAGTACATCCACTTCAACACCAAAAAACATATATCCCACTCCCACACTTATTTCTGTCTATGCCTATGGTCTAGTCCATTGGTCTTCAAATGGTGGACCTCGGACCGTATCCGGACCGTGGGACAACTATCTGTGGACCCTGGGCAAATTGTAAAAAAAAAAATTAAAAATTAAATATTTGTATTAGGCCTAAATGTGAGTGTTAGCGCAAGTTGGAATTATTCGTTTTATCACTGAATGTGTGACTCCATCACTGTGTGTGTTTTGGTTTGATCGGGCTGTGATCTGCATGCCAACGATGCACTGATAGGCTGTGACTTGTTGGACAAGTGGAGCTGCAACGACCCACATTTCTTTCGCTTTTGAAGCAGTTTGTTTACCGGTGCTTTGCCAGCAGTCATCAAGAGTAGAAGATAAGAAACTAAAGGACATTTTATTTTTTTGTATGTATTGGAACAGGACATTTTGTTTTCTTTAGGGGCATATTTGTTAAAATTAAAAGTACATTTTTTAGGCCTAGTTGAGTCATACAATTTATTTTTCTACTGTACACCACAGTATTGTTAAGTTGGTTGGTTGGTGGTGGATACGTTGATTTGTAATGGCTTGACTGACTAATAAGCAGACCTTTGACTCATTGAAGAATTTCTTTGTGGACCTTTAAGATTTGTATTTGAGGACCCCTGATCTAGTCTCTTATGATGTGACCCGAGTCGTTGAGGGACCTGAGTGGCATCATGTCATGCTCAAAGGTGGCAAAGGTGAGCTGTTTAAGACTGAAACACTCAGATAAGAAATTAATCAAATTGTTTGCAGCCAATTATGGGTTATAAGCAGGTGGGTGAGTGTATATGTTCCACAAACCAGCTTGAGCTATTTGCCTCCTCTTTGCACCATTTTAGATTTGATAGGAGTCGGGGGGGCAGAGTCAGGCATGACCAGCTCACTCAGAGCTTCAAAACCACTCTTTAGAAACCAACCACTTTTTTTATTTACAGTCAGTCTAGGTCAAGATGGGAAGGTGTGTGTGTCTAGACTGCCTGACTTGTATGACCTCTGGGACAGGAAGAACCTAAAGGATAAAGTTTCACTATAACTTGGCTTTCTTAGTTTAGTCAAGTTTTTATCAGTAGATAAATTGATAGCTTTTATTATTTTCTTTCCACCTTTGTATCATGCATCATTTTCCACCAGCAACATTACTATTCACCTGAAGGTACATTTATGTGTCTGCTAAATTAAAGTCCTATTCAGCTCTGGATTGGCCTACAACAAATCCTGAGGGAAATATCTAGTTATTTGGCAGTGTTAACCAGCTGACCTCCAGTGTTGTCTGTGCTGTGAGTCAATTACTGTTGCTGCAAAAATCGAAACAATCAACTAAAAGAGAGCGAACAGCTCCGTAGAGGTGATGGGAGCTGCAGAGTTGGTGATAACTGTTGGGCTCATTACTGTGAGCCTTCCCTTTCACACAACACATTTGACCCATTGTTAGGAATAAAACCCTGATTAGTGCAGCTTTAAGTATGGGCGTCAGATCAGTCAAACTGTAATTTTCCCAGAGCGTCACCACATGCTGATTCCGTGGAGATTATTTGGAAAATGAAATGAAAGATTTTCATGTAGCTGTCGGCAGCTTGGATGTGTGATGCGCAAACCTGAAAATGCTGGATCTCAAATGCATTCTCCACATCAGCCTCAGTGTGTGGCAAGACTGGAAGAGCTCAGACAGCTCTTCCCAGCACTCCACAGATTTTTTTTTAATCATACATCCTTCGGACCATTTAGCACGTTAGACATTAGATGTTAGTTGTGGACTAGACCAAAACCAGACCAAAAGTGCCCCATGTGTACTCTCTAAATAAAATGCATGATTAGTTCTTCATAATTATCTTTAATATCCCCCAATAAATACATTGCAACATTCTTAAGTGTCAACAGCAACTCATGGATGTGTTATAGTGATGGACCTACAGTACATTTCAACCACAGCCTTCATATTTAATGAAATGGAAACAACAACAACTTCCAAAAAGGTACAGCTTTTATAAATCTGCATACTGCAACAGTGTGAATGAATAAAGCTTCACTGCAGACATCAAATATGGACACTTTTACCCAATAATCAATTAATGTATCATCAGATGATAGAATCTATCAAATGGCTGTATTTGTCTAAATAAGACATAGTGCAATTTGGTTGATCTATAAATGGCTACACTAATATACAAATCATTTTGTAAAGCTTATATGTACACTGTTATAATACATTCTTTAAAACAAATTTCACTTTAATATGAAATGACTAAGAATAAATCAAATATATATATATATTTTGTTTTGTTTTCAAGAGGGCCTCTGGGCCAAAAGAACTTCAATTAAAACATATATGACTCCAAAATATTACAATTTACAGGAATAATTTCAATTTTTTTTTTTACATCTCATGAAAATGTATACGCCTACCGGTCAAAAGGTTTAGAACAAACCACTTTATCAGTTCTTACTGAACTTTCAGCAGCTTAAATCCAGTAGTTAACTTTTAAGTAACAGCTGGAAGAATGGAGGTGTCCTAAATTTTGACATTTCACTTTGGTAGAATTGCAGTGGTCCCGTGGTGCAAAACAAAATGTCGGAAAACATGTCCAGACAACTCAGGTGGTACGGTGGCTCAGTACCGTCATATGTTAGGTTTGAATCCATAGCCAACTGATGACCACCTTCATCATGCAGACAGTCAGTGGTTATGGATAATACAATAAACATACAGAGGGGACCAAAGCCTGAGACCACCTCCCATCTCTTGAAACCATTGCAGAAAACACAAGATTTCAGAAAACACATTGTTTTTAAGGACATGACTGTAGCAAACGAGAAGATGTGTGTTCCTGCTGCCTATCTCATCATTAATGCTGATTGAACTGGGTTCATTTTCAACAAATACTCAGGAATAAATGGTAATGGATTATCAAAGGGAATTAATAAACCAGCAGTTAAGTATGGCAGTGAATAAAACTTTAAATAGATCAAACATCCTGGCTACACTTTCAACAGCGACATTTAATTACACTCAGATGAGATGTAAGACATTTCTATTCTGTTTTCATCTCCGGTAAAAGTTAAGGTGTCGAAATGCTAATGTGTTTTAGCAAGATTTTTTTTTCTCCACAATGTCCCGTTAAATGTCATGTTTTCTGAGGTCTTGTGTTTTTCACCTTTGGGCCATCATACATAGACTCAGAGCCTCTGTTGCATCAACTGAATTTTGTTCCTGTCTTAAGTCTTTCTAAGTGAAAAACAATAGAAAACAATATAATAATACAAATTGGTGTATAAAATATCAATGTACTGGTTAGTAAAACCTGAGCACCTTCTTAATGGTTAATTTGAACAGTGATTAGTTTGTAAGCCTCCATGAATCTTGACCAGACCATGGGTTGAATGCTACCAAACTGATCTCTTGTCTTTGTTAAATGATGAGATGTTTAGATTTTACCAGTACAACAGTACAACAGCAGATATTCATCAACAGAAAACCTCACTAATGTGTTGCAGCTTTTCAGAAAGAATAAAAAAAAAAAAAAAAAACTAAACAAAGAAACAGTCTCTGTGGGACATTTTCACTTTGAATGCACACATGGGCGAATTCACAAATGCACAAATGATGAACAATCATAGTTTTTTGTTTTCATGGAGAGCTGTGTTCATCGCCACTCAGATTCAAAGTAATAAACCAAGTCAATACATCACATGAGTGAGATGTGGGTCACTCTGTACCTTCAAAGGATAATTTGTATTTTTCAAGAGATCAAATTAATCAGTCATTGTAGCATATTTTCATACTCTGAGAAGTGTTTGGAGTTCCATTAGTGCAATATGGAGGAAGCTATAAGTGTCCCAAATCTGCAGTAAACTTTTCAAAGAGAAGATAAGTCAGCTGCTCTGAGATGATACTGAATGAATGGCTGTATTCATCAGTTGAGTTAAGCCTCTGTTCACTGACTTTGTTATCTGGTATAAATCACTACAGTGACCTCAGGAGAAAATGTCCCACTGGCCAACAAACCTCTTAGATATTATAGTACAAGTATTATTATAGTACAACATTGTATATGTTGTTTCCACTGTATCACCACATGCTTCTCACATCTATATCACATGCTAAGGCAACTAGGACTAAGATTTAATGGTCCTTCATGCAATCCATTGTTGGGCTGTGTTGTGCAAATTACCACCAGCCATAAAAGTTAACCAAGAGGCCACTTTCTCAAAAAGTCATTGTAGTCTTGATGCAGAAAATCACCACAACATGATGACTGATTTGGTTATGAAGTCAAATCTACATGTTAAATACTTCACAAGTCAAGACGGGTCACAGCCCCCCGCAAGTGTTTTTAGGCCTGTTATCTCAAGATCCTCAACTGTATCTGTAATGTTGCTCAAATTGATAAATGAAACAAACAGATATAAACATTTTCCAACACAGGCTTCCATCTTTAAGAGGTTTAACTGGTCCTCTTTACCTCATAGTCTTGAAGTTCCCTCTTCTTCTTCTGTTTAATGTCACATACAATTAGCGTAATCAACTGTGCATTTAGAAAAGCGTTCTCTGCTGCTGAATGTAGGTTGTTGTCAGTAGCCGGTGACGTAATCGTAGTTCCTCTGAGCAGCTACATCCTCAGGGCAAATAGGAGGCCAGGTAAGCAGTGAGGGGCCAGGCCGGGGATAGCTAGTCAGCATGTTAACTATTTTGTAAAGAAGACGTAGTGGTGACAAGAATTAACAGTGGTGTTTCACTCCACCTCTGGAGACAGCTGTCGGTGAGTGAGAAAATAAAGTTTGATGCAGAATACACAATGATTCTTCTAGACTGGTCAGTATACAGCTGTTAATTTTGAAAGCAAAACACAGCCTACAGATAACTCCTTTACCCCCTAATACTCACATGTAGTGGATGGAAACACTTTGGATATTCCAAAAGCAAAAGGTAGCACATTAGGATACTTTTTGTTAGCATTTGGCTCAAAGTACCACTAAAAACAACCTCACAGAGCAACTAAAAGTCTCTGATAATGTTATTTTCTGATAATGCAGGCTTAAAAATATGGTCAAAGTTTGTTACCTTGGTATTAAACAGTAATTACTATTCATAACAAAGTCATGACTGATGGATAATGGGTCTAAAAACTTCATCATCGATCTGTGATTTTCAGCTCGATGATCATTTCAAAGAAATACAAATACAGAAACCTAACTGAGTAGTTTACAGCGTGATGCAAAATGTTGCATGTAAAATACAAAAAGTGAGTAGGAACCATTTCAGGAACAGTAATAATGAGGACGGAGAACTTTTCAACAGCAGATGATAAAAAGAAAAAGACTGAGAGAATTAGCATCAGTAGCTTAGAAACACTTATTAAATGATTACTGTCTATGTTTTTTTTTTTTGGAGCATTACTGAACATTCAAATTGCTGCATGAGGGAAAAAAATCAAAAAGGGGTGGTCCAATCAGTCCTAAAGTCTTCATCTGAACTCTTTTTTTTTTCTTTCGCCGTCCAAGGCCTTAAACATAATGATCTACCAGCACCACATGTACAGTACAACATGACTTATGATTAGTCCAGAAATATCCCATACTGATGCAGCATTCACACTGTCACTGTGTCGCTCTCCCTTTGCCTCAGTCCTGACTTGGAGGTGTCTCTCAGCAGTAGACAGACCAGTAGATAAGGTTGAAGAAGATGTATGAACCAGGAAAGATCATCCGGGAGTATTTGTCAATGGCATGCGTATTCTGGATGATGTTGAGAGCGCGCAGGCTCTTCTTCTTCTTGGTGGTGGTGGACTCGCTGCTCACTGACAGGTGGACCACCATATGTTCAGGTTTCTCTGGAACTTCATGCATCTCTTCATGTTCCACCTCAGGGCCCATGGGCTCCTCAGTGTATCCAGCTAGGCTGTTGGTGTCTGCCTCACTGTAGGTGCCATCCAACATGGTCATGGTTCGTGTCTGGGAGATGCCACAGGTGCAGGGCAGTGACTGACAGGGAAGAAATACACAACATAATCATTACAATTGATAGGATTGTTAAGGATGTAGGCGTACAGCAAAGTGTAAGAACATTATCAGGTATCCTGTGCAGGACATAAGCCATCAAAACTCATCAATGTCTTTAGCAAGAGGCTGACCTTTGTAATCCACTCTAATGCTTGTTGTGATTGTTCATTTGCTTCAATATTTTAGTTGAGATGACATATCATATTTAAGATGAATATTCAAGGTCCCCAGAGGATAATCCCATTTAACATGTTTGTGCATGAAAAGTTACATCTAACAACCCTTTCATGAGGCCTGCTGTGGATAACAACCATATATGAATATTTGAATTGTATATGAATTGTTATTATTCATGCCTTGGCCCCTCCTGTTAGAACAGTTGGGCAGATGATGGTATTGATTGTTCTTCTGGTTTGTTGCTCCAGCTCTTACAGGCAGGGATGCTGTGTCACTCTCCCTAAAGATACTTATTTTTTTTACTGAAATGACCATGTGGCCTCTCAGTGGGTTTCAAAATAGGCAAACATTTCTACTTGACTCCAGTGTTGCTGATGCCCCCCCCTCCCAACCTTTCCCTGTCATCTTTAAAAAACATTGTCACAGTGTAGGTCAGCATAACAACATCCAGTTGGTTTCCCTTCACAGAATCCATATTCTTAGCATCACCATCTGGTTTAACACACTGACATGACTCTGACCCATGGCTTTTCTTGTAAGCTTTCAATTTAGACAGAGAGCAGTTATGTGTTGTTTGGAGCTGCCTAACCTACCTACAGCCTCACCTAAATCTACAATCTCCAGTTTCTAAATCCAGCTTTTACCCGTCTCAACACCGTGTGAGCTTATGGAAAATGCCCGCGGCTCACGAAGGATTGCATTTGTCAAGGGCAGAAAAATCTAATGGGGGATCCACAGACTCCTGAGAAGTAGGAGCTTGTGTTAAAGGTGTGCTGAGATGAGGTGTGTTTATCAGTAGTCGTTGATTCCTTAGCTGTTTTAGCTTCATTTAGGTAATTTTATTCACCTCCTCCTCCAACTGTGGTTTCTTTAAAAATCTTAACACTGCTTTGACTTTGCTCTGCTCAGTCTAACCAGGACTGGGCCGGTCCAGGTCCATCCTTGGCTACATGCCTGCTTGCACCTTGATCCTTTAAAAGTGATTCAATTTGGCTTTATTAACTCAGGAACAAAGTATTTTGTGATAAATAAACATGTGTATATGCTGCTGTAGAAACTTTTTTTCTGGTCTTCAAAGAGACAAACAAAGCCCATACAAATTCAGTTTTCTCTTCCTTAATAATTCAAGGCTTCTTACGCTCACTTTTTTTTTAGCTCTTTGAACAATTAAAATGAATAATAAAAAAAACACAGACAAAGCATTTCAGAAGCAGTTAGTGTGCAGTCAATATAAAGAGTTGGCCCAGTGGACACTGATTCAGTGATGGTGCCAGACCTTCAGTTATGTTCCAATGTTCCCAGATTGACCTGATTCTAATGAGTCCTCAGTTTTATGTCGGGAACATGTGTGTCATCTGGACCCTGGTTGGGCATCATAGTTTTACACATATTTCATAAAGGCACATCTTGAGTCCACTACAGGTCACATTGAACTTTGCGCTCCAACCCTGTTGTACAGCTAAAATGCAACAGCAGATATCTTTCGTAGGACATTTATTTGCAGTTGCAGCAATGCAGCAGACCCACACATGAAAGGCATTGTTGCACAGTGTGTTGTGGGGAGACTCTCACCTCCTGATGATAAATGAGCTGCTTCATTCATTCACTAAACACATTTCCTCTTGAACATGATCCAGCCAGAGATTGTATTTTTTACAGAATGGGTTTGTGTTGTGTCCTCTATAATGAAATGAGATTACCTCAAACGAACGTGTGTCTGTGGGCAGAGGTCAGTCTGATGAGAGGACCTGTCAAACTCTGATTCAGTGACACTTGAAAAACTCAGACTTTCAGTCATTATTTAGTGAAAAAAAAAGAAAAGATGAAACTGATGAGGACATGTATAAAAAACAGAGTGTGACAGTCAAAGAAAAAGAAATGGTTATTTTATCATTTTAACTCAGACTATAGAAGTCAGATTATTCTCAGTCATTCAGCTGATCACCCATTCATTCATGTGTTTCTCGCTGATTGTGTGATTAGAAATGAATGAGCTCTCATTAATGTTTGAAGAAGCCTCTGTTCTCCTCTGTTCTCCTCGTCCAATCATTGTTCATGTCTTTGTCCCTTATTCCTTATTCTATATATAAGTTTAGTCTCTTGTAGACTCTATGCTGATGGGAGGGAGGGATTTTGTCCCATGGGCCCTTATAATCCTAATAATAAATTTATTCTCAGGTTGATCAGTGTCTGTGTGTTTCTTTCTGTGATATTATTTTGAAAGTCTCACAGAGATGCTGACAACTGTCTCTACGGAAACAACAGACTGTTCTCTGCCCAGGCAGTCTGTCTTTGTGGTATTATTAGTTTTCTTCTTCTCAGAGGCAGTTGCAGCCCCTCTCTCTGCAGATAACAGTTCACAGTCAGAAACCTTTTCTTCCTTACTCCAGCATGTCTGGACCATAAATGTATTAACTTTGTTGAAACACATGCAGTGCCTGGGATTTCTTTTCTTTTTCTTTTTTCTTTTTTTACCATTGCTGTATTTGCTGATTATGATGTTTCTGAGCCTTGAAAGTAAAGAGAAAGGTGAGCTTCCTCTTGCTAGTTTCTGCCTCCAGGTCTGTGTGACTGGTTTGATGAGTTGGGTCTTCACTGTTCCTGTGATCACAGGCGAGGAGCTGGTCCTCATTTATATCTCAGAGACTCCTCTGCCTCTTTGTGTGTGTGTGTGTGTGAGTGAGAGTGAGTGTGAGTGAGTGAGTGAGTGAGTGAGAGAGAGAGAGAGATAGAGAGGGAGAGAGAAAGAAAGAAAGAAAGAAAGAAAGAAAGAAAGAAAGAAAGAAAGAAAGAAAGAAAGAAAGAAAGAAAGAAAGAAAGAAAGAAAGAAAGAAAGAAAGAAAGAAAGAAAGAAAGAAAGAGAAACAGAGAGAGAGACAGAGAGAGAGACAGAGAGAGAGAGAGAGAGAGAGAGGAGCTCACAATCCTTTTCTTGTTAGACTCAGCTGGGGGCTACATATTTGCTCCTGTATAATAAGTCAGCTCCGAGGAACGGCTTCTGTAGAAGAGCTCAGAGCTAAATCAAACAACAAGTTAAAGTTCAGTGGCGGTGACGTTGACATCATGTGGTATAGTTGGTTTATTGACAAACATTAGCTTTTTGCAACTGCCAACTGGACTCTAATCTTTAAGTGGTTCATTAGTGAAGATGATCCTGCTGAAACTAAACCTGTCAGTGTGATGGGCCCTGAGAAGAATCTCCAGGGCCCAGATGAGGAATTTGAATTTTTACAAAAATGTCAAAGGAAACACTGGATTTCCTCTGTGGGGGGGAGTCTCCATCATGCCTCAGTCTGATCCTGGAGAAGAGTCTGAAGTTAGAAATGAGTAAGAAGTAGGTCACTCTAACACATAACTGCAGACGTCACAACTAACATCTGTGATACTCAGGAAACATGGAGAAGACTCGGTAAAGTCAACTATTCCCCCAACCTAGAGTCACTTGTCCTAATCTATGACACATTAGTGTATCAGGATGTAATAAGACCAGTCTTCTTCAAATAAATGTGGTCAAACTTGTGGGTATAGTGTGGATTGGATTAGAACTAAAATCCTCTTGCCTAGGTTGAAGGGCCTTGTTGTTATGGTTACAGTTGTTGAAACAAAATCAACATGAGTCATATAAGTTTTGAGCAGGAAATGAGCAGTGGTCTCCTGTGGTTGCTCCGGAGACCGTTGCTCCATTTCCTGCATCCAGTGAAGCAGAACTATCTCCTAACTCTCTCTCTAGAGTCTGTTAGACAAAACATGGTTGATACCACAGCAACGTGCACGTACACAACAACATACTCTGGATCATAAACTTTTGGTATTCTGTGATTTTTTTTGTTTTTATATAATTTGAATTTTTTTAGAGTTGTTTAGATTCATTTCCCTGATTTCTCCAGGGTATTTAGATAATATGTTTTGTCCTGTCTCTCTGCCTCTTGGAACAAGTGTATTGACTGACTGATTGATTTGTACTGACCTGTGTTCCAGGGCTCAGAGTCAGTAGGTCAGTATTTTGCATGACACAATAACACCTCTTTAAGAGTCACTGATTTGACTGTAAGAGCAGCTTTATGTCACATTTGTGGCCACTTGGTGGCAGCACAACAGCACTGACCTGTTTCCATGTTAGAAAGTTGTTGAGGTTAAATTGTTAGCAAACAGATGAGCTGCCTATATACGCACCCACCATCAAGTTTATGTCCAGCAACTGCATGTTAAACTCTGGTTTGGTCTCCTCCACCTACTGAGCAGGAAATGATGGCTCTTACTACAGAGGTTGTACAACAGTTTACGAACATCGCCAAGCAGCAGAAACCAACCTGAGACCGCGCCCTCTCCCTCATCTTGCGCTCTCTGCGGTCCTGGACGGTAGACAGGTAGTTGACGGCTGCGTACTCCAACACAGACAAGAAGACAAAAACAAAGCTGACCCAGAGATAAATGTCCACAGCCTTGATGTAGGACACTCGGGGCATGGACGCGTTCACTCCGGTGATGATGGTGGACATGGTCAGCACTGTGGTGATGCCTGAACACAGGAAACACAATACTGCGGTCAAACTCCACTGTTATGCACAATGTTGTAGCTCAACTACTGCAGATCTAACACTATTTTTAGTGTTGCAGTGTACTGTGTTGAATCTGGGACCTAAGGCAGCACTGGGCAGCTGAAGCTGTAAGGGGTAAAAGCAATAACATGACCACTTATAAAATGTGATGCAATGTGGCCCGACAGCCCTGCAATATACTGTCCTGTAAAACCTTCAGCCAGCAGGCAGTCTGAGATGAGCAGGTGAGGAGTCAGTGTAGAAATCCAATTTTACTCATTACCATCAAAGTACAGTCCAAGTGACTACTGTAATTTGATATTAGATCACAATTACTGACAAGTTTTGTTATTATTGATTGCCATAATCACTTTATTGCTGAGGAAGGTAAAGCTGTAAAAAATGTGTGCAGAAAATTATTAATACTTTATGTACTAATGTGGTAATTAAAAAAAAAAATTATAAATCACAATTTATATTTTCCTTATATTTTGTTCTAATTCAACAAAAATACTTGTAGTGTAGTAAAAAGTACAACATACATGAAATGTTATGAAGTGCTGGAGTTAATGAATCTGCTGCATGTTAAAACACTGAGGGAACAACAATGATGCTGTTCATGTTAATAGTGTTTGTCCCAGATGATGAAACAAAAGGACTGTGGATTACTGAAGGGGCTGCATATCTGAATATTGATCAATGAAACATTTAATGATGTTTTTGAGTCATAAACCATTAAGCCTGTTTAATTTAGTCTGATTTAATTAACTTGCTGAGAACAACTTCTCAGATGCGAGGCTCTAAAACATCTTCAATGAGCCCAATTTTTTAATAAGTCAGCAGTTACATCATTTATCTCCTGATACTGAAGGTCATAAATTCATTTTCGTTGAGTAGCTTCCTACATGTGCTCCGTCTTTCTGTGTGTATCAGAGGCTGATGGTGCGGTGAGACGACAGAATGGCTTGGTATCATAATTTTTCCTGAAAATGTAAATGTGTCTGACCTACTGCTCAGCAGAGGAAGCTGACATGCTGTAACAGATGGAGGTTACCTTCTCCAGCTATAGTTTCATTTACTCGAAACTGAAGTGAAAAAGGGAACACGAGGCTCAGAGCCTCCTCTCGTCCGACTGGCTCGCTGACCTTTTGTTACTAGAGCTCCAGAGAGAAGCCTGAGTGTAAAACTACACTGAGATGGTTTTTAGTTCCTACAGTACAACCACAAATATATGTTCTTATGGATCCATACTTCAGATAAGCACAGGAGAAGAATCAATACTAATAAAATGACAGCTATAACACAGCATAATAACACATAAATATAAATATATATTTTAAGCGGTGATATTGGAACTGTGCTCTGTGTTAGCCCATACTCAAGTTTATGTGAGGAAAAATGGTTTGCGGAGCATCCATATATATGATGCACAGAGAAGAAGAGACCTAGCACACGCTGTGTAGTCGAGGAATAAAAGCCTGTCAGAGGATTTTGTAAAATCATCCCATCATATCAGCTGAATGTAACAAGAGAAATAAGAGGAGCTCAGTGAGAGAAACCAGACGCCTGCATGACAAGTGCTGCAACAGCCTCAATACAGAAAACAAATCAGAAAAGTAAGAGTGGTGAAGTGTGGGAGGTTTGTGTATTCACACATGCATGTGTGTCTTCCCCAATGGTGGAGCCATGTCACAGCTGGCTTTCATCATTTCACACAGACAGATTTTCCTCAGGCACAATTTCTTCAAAGGACATTTCAAATGGGTTGTGTTTTTTTAGTTTTGTTTTACCCAGGGAGACTCTGGCCGGCACAGCCCGGCGGTCGATCCAGAACGACACCCATGAAAGCATCACCATGAGCGTGGCGGGAAAGTACGTCTGCAGCAAGAAGAAGAAGATGTGGCGTCGCAACGTGAAGTTGATGTACAGCCGATTGTACCAGCCTGCAAAACAGACAGAGAGAGGCTCGCACGTCATGGAACAGTCCAGGATAAGACACTGTCAAGATTTTTTATCAAGCAAGCGACAGAACCTCTGGAACTGTCAGAACTTTTCAGAGTAAAAGTTCACAGTGACTTGAAATAAACCAGGGCTGCAGGATAAATCAAAAATATAATCACAATCACAATATGGCCAAGTGCCAAATCAAAGAACTGCAAAAATCACATCTGCATCATTTTGAAGTTTTTCAGTTTAAATGAAATTCCAACTGAAACTGCAAACCACAATATCTGCCAACATAATTATTGTTTTACATATCACACAGTCCCAAAATAGAGCATTACTGCCAACAAACACAAGAAACAAAAACAAAATGAGGTTCACAATGCTTTTGTTTTTAAGAAAAAGGAATGAAAGTTTAATAAGAGATTCTCTATTTGGGCATGATAACTGAACATGAGACTGGCAGCCTGACACTGTAAGATAATTCTGGGGCCCATAGGCCGACAGTTACAGACTACTGCTCTATACAGTATTTATTTGTCATTTTTACCTCCTACACTCTCTGTGTTCAAGTCTCCAAGTCCATTTGAATTGCTATTTTCACAGTCAATTAAAAGTCTCTTATGTCCAGAAAGAAAGTGTTTACTGCTGCTGAACTTTTTTTAATACTCCATATTACTAAATATCAGCCTAGGCCTCCCGCTGTGTGAAAGCTCTGTGATTTGTCAAACCATCCATTCACTCCTACCCCCCCCGGT
>OMNW01016568.1:30967-49567 GCA_900303245.1 Selene dorsalis
ACAGGCTGCTGTGAGTTGGACAACATGTAAAATGAGCTGTGTGACGCTCTGGATCATAATCAGTTAATCTCTTAACTGCAAACATTCCTGATCTCGAGGAGCTTGCAGGAGGTTGGTGTGTGCTCAGTGTTCATTAAAGTGAGCTGTCCGACTGAAATATGACTCATGATTTTCCACATCAAAGATTTTGGGTATTTTGGACTTGAGCAGAACTACAAACAGAACTTCCAACAATGTATCTACTCTCAACATTGTGTCCTCAGCTGCATCACACATGCATAATTCGTCTGACAAGTTGATGAATATGAAAGTAATTACACTGAAACAAGTTTTGTCGTGGATACGTGGATGAGGTAATCCAGAAAAAAGAGACACGCACTGATTCCTCTGGCTGCAGAAGAAACAGATATGATTGGACATTGATTTAAAGGCTACACAGCATCAGCAGCGGCTTTGCATGTTAATAGTTGCATTACACCTTCTGTCAAGACTTTTCTCAAGCAGCCAATGCCACCATCCAGGACTGTAGGATTTAGTTTTTATTACCCGAGATCTGGATCCCTCAGAAAACAATTATCCAATAAGAGGAGAGGCTCAGAGTCTCCTCTCGACTGATTGGCTGACACTGCCCTGTTGCTAGCAAAGCTCTTGAGAGGAGATATGAAACCACACTGAAATGGTTTTGGTTCTTAAAACCACATTTTGTTATGGATCAAGACCTCAGATAAAAGACCCAGGAAGTGGAACATTGATTTCTCTCAGCTTTCAGGTCTCACTGAAGGTAGCACCCTAAAACCTGATTTATGATGGCGATAAAAGCAAAAATACGGTCCAGGGTGAAATGGCCTTCAGTTCTCCTTCAAAGCAGATTCAGTAAAACCTGGATTAAAAAAAAAAAAAGGTCAGTTCCGCTAAATGAAATTTCCCTCTTCAACAGGCTTGTTCAAGTCTGACATTATAAGACTTCCCTCGGAGAAAAACTGCTTTTAGCTGCTCCGTTGTGCCACACAGGCATACAGATCACTGTCACTAGACTACACAGAGGATTCTCAGGCAGGCTGTGGGGTGAGGACTTTTTTTCTGGATCAATAGACATCAGATATTGTGTTATGAAACTTAATATAAAAGTATTGTAAGAAAAAAAATATGTTGAGATTTGGTTGTGTCATGATGCCAAGAAAGAGTTTGATTTTCATGCAAATGCAAGTAATTGAGTGCCAAGTATTTTTCAAGTATATTGATATCCGAAGCTGCAGCTGCTGACCGTGGTGATCACACAGGTTGACTCGTAGAAACACATGTGAAATCATGAGTCATTTAGTTATCCACAGCCCCAGATAAAAAGGTCTGCATGGACTAAATCTTGTCAGTTGAGCAGCCGATTGATTGTAAACCCAACTGATGAAACCTGCTGGGCCTCAGTATTGGCTTTTGAATTTAGTCCAGATCCTACAGTGACCCTGAGAAACCAGGACACTTTTAGCCAATAACAGGCTGTAAATAGAAATGAATCTGTGACCACCCACTGAGCTGGGTGGATGGTCAAAAGAAGAAAAAGTTATCAACAGTGAAGTATCAATATGAAGAGATGAACTCAAAAACATCTACTGATGTTAGCAAACCAACCAGCTAGACCAGAGGCTACCCTGAGAGGAAGAGCAGGGCTGCCTTGAAGGCATGTTCTACAATCTGGGTGACTGGGTCACTATCCAGGCTCAGACTGCTAATCAATAAATTACTGACTGTTAACTAATTAACTATTACATTTTGATGGCCACTCATTAAGACTGGACATAGTGAGTGAGACACATATAGGAAAGATGACATCAGAGAAACAAGTGAGATAGAAGAGAGAAAGAACAATGTGTGTTAAAGCCGTTTGGTTGTTAAGATAAGAAGAATAGTTGACATTCTGGGTGATGTGTTGAACACAGAGAGGAG
The DNA here is from genome assembly GCA_900303245.1 of Selene dorsalis. Lineage (NCBI taxonomy): Eukaryota > Metazoa > Chordata > Actinopteri > Carangiformes > Carangidae > Selene > Selene dorsalis. The sequence continues at coordinate 32,909 of OMNW01016568.1, forward strand.
AAATGTAAAGTCAAACTACAACTTTATATTGTATTTTATGAAATAAACCACTTTATTATCATAACTTTTCAAAAGCTGCTATGCAGTTATTACCTGATACAGCTGTTAATAGAGGAAGATATAGTTATCATATAGAAAAAGTCTTTTTAAAATCATGTTATTATAAGTATGATAATATCTTTAATATTATTTCTAATATCTTTTCTAGCCCAATACTTGTTATATACTAAAGTTGCAGACCTTCGGTTTGCCTCAGGTAAATGTCTTGAATTTGTTAAGCCTGAGTTGACTAATCCTGACTAAAACCTACCCTGGCAGGTTTTCTTCTGCCGAGCCTGAGGAAGCTGCCTGACTCATACAGCCCTGCATTTCCTCATTCATACAGTCAATATCAAAGTGGAGAGTGGATATGGCAGCACAATCATTTATGTTGGGTGCAGATCAAAGTCCTGGTTGGATATCACTTTGTTACCGAGGCATATCTTTACTAACTTTACATCCTCTGTGATGAATCAGTGTCAGAACAGAGACAGCATTGCATCCTCATCTCAGATGAAATCTATTTACCGTCCATCTTTATAACCCCATCATTTTGTGACAGTTGTTTCCAATGCACTGAACCATTTACTGTGCATGACTGGTCTAATCTATGATCATTTCTCACACTGTGAGCAAAGATTGAAATCTAAAACAGATGTGTAAAATGGTGTTCTTCTAATGTAAGTGTTGTATAGCCTGACAGAGATCCCCACAGACTGATTGCTTTATTAGAATTGCTGGGAGCTAATAGCACAGTGAGTGCACCCTTTCACTGACTGTTGATTTCATCTTCACCGGAAAACATGGGGGCTTCACTCTTTATTTTCCTGTTGCCATGTAGAGTTATAGTATTTTTCCATTTACCATATGCATATATGGACATATCAAGCAAAACAGCTTAATGAAATGTATGTGATGTTCAGCTTGCTGCTGAATTCTGCCTTAAAAATTACAATGAACATAGATAATCAACTAACTCTGGGTCTAGATTTAACAACTATAGACTATTGCCTCAACATTACATTATAGTATGTATGCTAATGGAAGTTTTACAAAAATAAAACAACCATTATAAAAAAAAAAAAAACATGTTTATCTCTGAATGTTTGCCTTTACAGTACAGTAACGCCTGCTTGTGGCTCACTCAACTGTGAGAGTGATGATTACTAAAGATCCGTGAATGTCAAACCTGCACCGGACCAGCTGATCTGTATCAATACTCTGCCCTGATGTCACGGTGAGTCACTAAATTACCAGGACGTCACTCCACAATTTGAAGGTGATTTATGTCTCATCATGACTTCAAATGTCATTTAAAGCTAAATGTCAAATAAACGAATAAGCCAGCATGTGAAGCATGACATTAATAAAACTGTAATGTGAAGAATAATCATAGAAATAATCTTTTAAATGACTCAAACCGATGCACACATTTCCTGAACGGACTGTGGGATAAGGAGACTGTGCATCTGAACTACAGGGGAACTCAATAGAAACCACAATAGTATCACTGCACCCAGCTGCTGCCCAGCTTTTTGCCTTTAATTGATAGGATAGTTGAGAGAGATAGAAAATGGGAGGCAGAGAGAGGAGGAATGACATGCAGGAAAGGGCTGCCTGATACAGGATTCAAACTGGGGCCGGCTGCAGCGGGGACTGTAGTCTCTGCATATGGGGCGCCCCCTCATAACGCTGAGCTATACAGCTGTTTCTAATCTTTCCTTTTATAATCTTAATCTTTTCCCTGACGAAACACATTTCAAACACATCACAGTGATATTTCCCACTGGATGAGGCAATCCATTTTAGTAAGATAAGTAAGATAAATGTATGCAATTACATTACTAAATGTGCACGTACACGTCATGAGCAGAGGAAATTTGCTAAAATGATGCTAACATGTTACAGACCTCAGGCTGTAGAGGACGTGTCCATCGGGAAAGACGCGCAGCATGATGTTGTCTGTGGTGGTGTCGTGGATGAAGGACCTCTTGGAGTGGACAAAGAAGACGTCGGGGACCCAGATTTTCTTCACCAGGCGACCATCGAACGTCATGCTCTTGTTGGTGCTGCTGGTGAACGACAGACGTTCGTCCTTCCAGTAGTGCCTCAGGTACAGGGTCATGGTGAAGTCCTGGTGAAGACGGCAGAAGACAGACAACAATAAGACAACAATACTATCACTTCCAGCCCTTCACCCCCCCTGACATCTCCCTGCTTGCCCACCAACCTGTTACTTATTCTCCAATGACTTCTGCAATGTACTCAAGGCACCCTGGATTCTTTTTAAAATCTCTTTCCCCTGACATGACTGAACGGCACAGGAACTCCTGATTTTTACAAATTGGTCACTGAGTATACTCCCACAGGAAGACATCAGACAGAAAAAGTCATTTTATTTTAGCTTATGAGACACGGAGGCCATTGATTTTTATAAAGTAAAATGACAGACTTCTCTTTGTGGCACACTTTCACAAACAGCTTGAATAAAATCAATTCTGAGCAAAGTGCATCACTGATCCATGTGACTGCAACCTCCTTAATGCTCAAGACCTCAGGTGAAGAATTCAACACTTAATTTCTAAAAAGGAAAAAAATGTGTTATTTCTTCTCTCAAATCTTTACAATCTCACATAATGATTTTCTTTTATATGACTGTGAACGACTGACCATTTACCAAGCCATTCATTTTTGTTGTTCTTGCGTGTTCACATGCCATTTGTTTTTTCTCTTATTCATTTCTTTTCCCTTCTTGGCAGTGTACTTTTTATTCTTATGCTTTATTTCATCTATACGAGTCTTGGTTGTTCGTCATATTCTAGGATTGCAGTAATAACTGGTTTCCTCTTCCTATGCATTAGATGGCCGACGCAACACACCTGGGTTGTGTGATCCCAGGTTATATAACCCCAGCCTCCCCATTGTTTGCTCTCTCTCTCAGACATGGAGGACCACCCCAGTCACTTTAGATTTGTTTTCTGTTTTCTGTTTTACAGCACCTCCAAAGACACGCTTACACTCAACCACATTTACACTACAGATCTACTAACGTACATATCACATATTTGCAGCTTATATTTTAGTCATTATTGTGACAAATAATTGTTAGTCTGTGGAATCAGTGTCCTCCTCATCATTTTGTCATGGCCCTGAGCCAGGTCGGACTTGCTCTATGCAAACTGTGGACCCTATGTGGTTAATGTATGATTGAGAAGTAAAGATAATTTTACAATTAAGTCTTGGGAATGTGTATTATCCGCTAACATGTTACAACCAAATCCTAGTTAACAGAAAGGCTGCAGCGAGGCGGTGAGAGATATGACTGACAGGAGCTGCACAGTCGGCTGAGTGTGGCTGCTGTGTGAACCAACAAACAGTCCAGCAGCTGGGAAGCCGGCCACTGACTCACTGCTCAGTTGTCAGCATTTAATGAGATTTCTTCAGCTTCCTGTTTCCCTTCCTGTTGACTTCATATCATGAGCAGTTATTCTGCCTGGCAACTGCCCAACAAACAAAAAACAATTTCAGCCTTTCAAAGCTCCTGAGCTCTGCACATCCTTAAACTGAAAGATCACAGATAGCAAGCAATTCAAATTTTAACAAAAATAAATAATAAAAAAAATCTATTGTTCTGGATTTCACCTCGCTTCAAGCCAGAAAATGAATTTAGGCCCACTAAAAGTTGTACTCCTCATTGTACATTAAAGGAGAAGTTTTGTTTTGTGCAACCTGGACCTTATCCATCCATCCATCCATTTTCTATACCGCTTATCCTCACTAGGGTCACGGGTGAGCTGGAGCCTATCTCACACACAGATTCTGTCGAACATATTTAACATTCTGTCAGAAAGCTGATGTTCACTTCCTGCCCCAACTTAAATTCGACATTAACCAGGGGTAACCACTCTGTCTTCTACGTCTGAAGAATACTGCCAGAATCCCTTTAATTGTGACCTTCAGAAATCTACTGTTAAATCATGCATGGTTCCATTTAATCATGTTTGGACAACTGTAGTGGTTTTTTAATAGACAGAAAAACAAAAGAGTCCTGACAAAAACCAAGAAAGAAGAACTGAGAAAGAAGAACATGATTGTTTTTTTAAATAATATCTTTAGGTGCCAATTTGTTATAAAACTGATATTAAGAATTTACTTTGAAAAGCCCCAGATTACACATCTGAGCTACTTCCTCCTCATCACTCATCCAGCCTAAGGGAGGAACCTGTTGATTTTTCCACAAATTAACAGACAAGGTGATTCATCGTCTCTTTACTCAAAATGTATTTTCTGTGCAATTCAAAAGGGAATTCAGCTGACAGTGCAATAACGTTTTAAAGTTACTTTCATCTAAAAAAACAAAAGAACTTCAAAGCTTTTTAAAAATATATATCCTTCAAGGTAACTATGACGAAGGTTCAAGTTTGATCATAATGTTTGTACTTTCTTTGATGAAGAAATAGACCGTATGAAACATTGACTTTTTTCTGTCTTCACAGTAACACTCTCTGATGTGATGTGAATGACTGGTTAAACTCCAAAACTCCTTCTCTTACAGTCTTTACCAGAAATTATAATTCATATTGAGTCATCAGAGAGACTTTTCTGCTTTGCTTCTTCAGCTTGTACCGCTCAGCATTGTACACTGTGTCCTAACATTAATGTATCTCTTGCCTTTAAAAGACAAAAGGAAAAAGAAAGTGTAGCCGGCCAATCAGAGCCCAGTGAATGATAAGCTTCAGAGGGGGGAGAGCTCTGGGCTCTAAAGTGAGTGAATAGAGTACAGTACAATATTAGAAAAGTACAGTTTGTCTCGAAAACTGAAGCATGTAAATCTATATTTTAGTTGACACCAATAATAAAATGATGGAAACTAAAACTGCTCTTCATATGCGTTCTTTTATGTTGAGCTCAAAAAAAAAAAAAAGTGAATGTTTCATTAATCTCTTGCTGTTATTGACTGAAGGATGCTGTGGCTTGGCTTTAATGTTAGCAGGCAGTCTGTTTGGTTTTACTTTAACTCTTTTCCACAAGGCAGGAGTTGCACTATTTTGTGGGTCCAAGACCAGCTTGAGGATTTTGACCACTGGGACTCTTAAGAGTGTTATGTAAGACTGTGGCCAAAACTGTTGCTGCAATCAAATTCAAAATACTGCAGCACATTGTTTCCCCTCCCCCTCCATTTCAGACATGAGGTTGCCAGATAGCCACACACAACCTCTGCCCTGCTCCAGCTATGTGGCTATGGTACCCCGAGACTCACTCACAATCTCTATGCCACCAGAACCGTGACAATGTAGTAATAGAATGAAATGAACCGGAGGAAGCTGTATACACACACAGTGAAAAAATTGATTATTGTGCAAAAGGCTAGGTGTGTGTCCAGGAGAAAATTAGCAACCCTGGCATCGGTCCTCAAATTCTTCTCCGCCTTCAGCCGTCTCCATCTTTCAAATGCATCTCCTATGCAGATCCTGGTTTTGTTTCTGCTTTTGTCAATACGGTTTTGAGAGTCATGTCGAGGTCTTTTAGTAACATCAGACATCCCCAATACTTGTAGCTGCAGCTCAGTGGTAACTGGCAACCTGGATGCCGAATTGCTACTGCTTTGTGATGGCATTAGCAGCAACAGGCTAAAACATAAAGTCAAAACATAAACATGATTTGCGTGCTGCGAATAAACTTTTTAAATGCAAATATTCTGGCTGTACTATTGTTGTCAGATCAGTATGTCAAATTAACATAATTGCATAGTGTCTAGTGACATGTTGGGTGATTTTATGATTACTTGCCATTCATTTCTTACATATAGCTCCTTCAACTAACAGTTCTGGGCTTTTGCTATTGACAGACATCATGTAATGCGACAGAGGAACATTTGAATAAAAGATACTGATTGTGCTCTGTAGAGGCTGTCAAAGGGTAATGGGGGCCATGAATGAAATACATCTGTCCATCCATCCATCCATCCTCAGCCTTCCTCCTTTCATAGTCACTATAGCAACTAACAGGCTCTGATACTTGACATTATGGGGTGTTTGCTGTTAGACTCACTGTCTTAAAAGACCACTGGACATCATTTAACCATTAAACAGAATTGGACATAGAGAGCTGATTGCACAAACAACCTATAGACTCGTTTTTCCATTATAAAGAGGAGGGGATGAAAACAAGCCGTCTTACCATATCAACCTCAGAGATGCTGTCCAAGCTCTCCACCTGAACATCCACTCCAACAGGGATTGCAGGACCTGCGAACAAATGAGTATATCATGAACTCAATGCATGTGAAAGTGAGGCGTTATATAACAGGAGGCGAAACTGCTGCCAAGCCGCTGTCTGGATTTTACCAGCTGCTTCTTCCTTTCAGCTCACTCAGTGTTTTGAAATTAGGTATATAAATCACGTTCCTCATATTCTGTGCATTAAGTTGGCCTGCTCTCCCTGCCTCTCCAGCACACCAGAAGCTGCTTCATCATTTCTTGTTAACTAAGTGATTCCATTTCCATGTTTTCCCATATTCTGTGTTTTCTTGTCTGTATACAACATCTATTGCACGTCTGCCCGTCCTGGGTGAGGGATCCCTCCTCTGTTGCTCACCCTGAGGTTTCTCTAATTTTTTCTCCGTTAAAAGGGTTTTCTTGGGAGTTTTTCCTCAGTCGATGTGAGGGTCTCTAACGCTCTCTGTTTGTCCAAACCCAAACTAAGGTGAGGAAAGATCTTTGTATTTCATATCATTCCCACGGGAAACATCAAAATCTGCTGATGTCATGTTTTACTGTTTACAAGATTAAACAATAACCAGGCTGTCAGTCCTCAGAGAAACATCCAGGCTGTGATTTACATTTCCATTTTGTTCAGGTCCGGTGGATGGAAATATTTGTCCATCAGCCCAGCTCTTGGGTCCAGAGCAAGAAATTGCAGCATCTGCTGCTGAGAGTTTCATGGTTATTTATCATTTGAAGTTTGTGAGTCTTCATGTCTGTAGTGACCCACACAGTTCTCAGCACCATCATCCAATCAAAATGATGGAATATGGAATAAAAAAACAAAAAACTACTGTACATTTACAATATGAATGAATTCTAATGCTTTTGTTAATCCTGTGTTTTGTACTCACACCAATGACCCCTTGGAGGATTAACTCCACTTAACCACTCTCCAGTAAGTTTTCATAATTTTTCTACAAGAGCTTTAAGCACAACATCACATTGATTTCACGACTTGAGAATAGTGGGAAATGACAAGGGACAGTCATGTCCATTATCCCGCTTGCATTATGAATAGTTTAAAAGCTTCTATTCATGTTTAGTTCAGGCCTGGATCTTTTGTTGGGGTTCAACACAGTTCTTTATTACTTGATACATTCAGGTAAAAGATTCAAACATTATGTATTGTATATATTTTATTAAGCAGCTGGAACGATGCAGACTGTATGGGATGAGTGCTGAACCACTAATGTCTCCAGTGACTTTACTAGACAAAAGAAGCTGGATTGTTTCTTGGTGAGCTGATCCTCACTCAGGTGACAGTCTCTGCGGACAAATAACAATGGACCCAAACATAGGGATTTGCTTGAAATGAAAAACAAATGCTATTTTATTAATTTCCCTGTGGATGAACAGTTTAATGGATCAGTATGAATGAGACATCGCAGCACATTAAAAGGGATATTCTGGCATAAGTTTAACCCATGGTCTAGTGAGACAGAGTAGAACACCCCCTGGAGAGATCAACTTTGCCGACCACAAACTTCTCTAGCTGTAGCGACTTCAGCACAGACAGCCAGATAGCAAAATACTGCTGTTATGTCTTTGTAGCCACGAGCCACGAGCCACTCGCAATCAAAAGGGTCACTCATAGCCACAGGGGTACGAGTGAAGCACAAATCTGAATTCTGTGTGTGGCAGCAGATTTCTGATAGAAACCAACAACTCCCAGCTTTTTCAGAGAAAAGTGTGCCACTGTAGGGGAAGTGCTGCTGGGCTTTCCTCTGTTGTATTGTTTTGTTAGTTTTTTTTTAATGCACAATCTGGTTCTTTTCCCTGATTGATTCATTTACCAGCTTGTCTCTTCATGGTTCATGACATGATCCCATAGAAGGTGCCAGGGATATATTTACTGTCTCACTCTAGCTTTAAATTACCTGCACCTTATATCTGTGAAAGTTTCATATCTGTTCATCATTTCTGTCATGACCTCTCACCTCTACACATGGCTAACAGCGTTACATGTGCCATTTAGAATGGGGGGGTCGGTTTACAGGCGATTTAAACCACTTTGCATCTATAGAGCCTCTAATCCAGAGATTCACAAAGACACTGAATTCTAGATTAGAGACACCAAAGCCCCTCAGACGAGGGTCTGTGTAGAGATGCCTGTGTTCGGGATTATTCCTCACTTACTGGAACAATGGCATCCAGTGTGTTGCATTTCTTGTTACATTAGGCTTAAATGGTTTTCTGTTCTAACAGTGAGTGACCTCATCAGCCAATGTCCAACTAATTCACTGTAAAGCAGGAGTCCATATATATACACAGAAACTGGATTCATCTCTTCTATATGATAATATTTTTACTGAGACAGAGAAAATGTAACTGCCAGATTTTGAATGGTGTTTGGCATTTTTCTTGCTTTGCCCAAAACCAGTGTTTTAGTGTTGATTAGGGGTTTGAATGTTTTGCGAGATTCTGATGTTACTAAAAAATTTAAAATGATGTTTGTCTGTTTCCCTTATTTTTTCCTGCTCTCACTATCTCACTAACACAGCTAAAATATTTCTGTTGCCTCCAACTCTGTGATTTTATGTTTTCAACACAGCCAAAGATGTTATCAAAGAGTTGTTGTGCCACTGCATATATATGAAGTCGTGTTGGTTCATAGCTTAAAAGCCCAAAAGCCACTTAGCGCTGGTCAGTTTCATGGCAGCAGCAGAACAGTCAGCCCTCACTGTTTGCTTTGTTTCATACATGAATTTAAGTGATCATGGTAGAAAGTATAGGCCTCTTTGCCTTCGTCAAGTAGCTTCTGCTTGGATAATAAGATATTCATGTTGAGGATGAGTTTTGTATTGGTGTCATAGAATAACAAATGTTATTTTCTTATCAGCATTGCTTTTCCTACAACCTTGATTCATCTATTTTTCACTTTACCTGTTGAGTGTGGTGTATGCAGTATCTATTTTCGATGCATATGGTTTTGATATTGTTCACAGTTTATTGATTATCAAGCAAAAAAGGGTCAGATATTTAATATAAAACATTGAATGAATTCATCCCAGTAGTCCATTATCCATGAGTAAGTTTTTCCAGTGAGCAATATGCATGTCAAGATGCATAACGGTAGTCTTCTTGGTGATCGTAATCAGCTATTTGATTTGTTCAGGTTCATGGTTAAAATGTCTCCTACTGGGCTGAGTGCAGGGGCTGATGGCATGTGGCAGCCAGAGAAAACAGATAGTGTCTCTATGATTTCCTTCCTAAGTGTTTGATGGGTGTGCAGTGCCAGATGGTATGAATATAGTTGTCAGGGTTTTTTTGTGTACAGTGTGAATACATTTCTGAGACAGAACCTCATGTTAGACATCTTTTGCACAGGAAGGCACCTTACAGTATATTGCACCAATTTAACGTTGGCGTCTTTCTGTTATTCAGTCGATGTTTTTGCAGATTCGGTTTAATGCATCACCATTAGTAAAGAAGGATAGGTTTTATGCAAAATCTGTTACTGTGTGTTCACACCATCCTCGCCAAGGATGCCTAGAACTTTTGGTGTGAACAGACAGTTAGGCGTTTCCTTTTCAAGAAGCAACCAAGTTGAGTGGAGGTCATCAAGAATGAAGTCTGACAGGTTGGCTTATAAATGATAATACTGAACTGAGTTGTTTTGGATTTGGTAGAGGCACTAATTTAATTCTCGATGTCTTGTTCTTCCAGTAGAACTTTGAAATTATTGTGTCTAGAGATTTGAACTGGATGATCCAGGGTTGAGAAGGGGTCACTGTGAATAAATCACTTACACTGGGAGTACCATCATTTTGACGGTGGCTATTCTCCCCATAATGGTGAGTGGGTGGTTCCTACAGCACTGGATAATCATTTATTATTTCTAGTAATGGGGTGAACCAGGTCAACCTGGGGGAAATATTAATGTGATCTGTGCATAAAAGGATATGTCCTGTGTGGGCTGCCATGGTTCAGCTGTGTAGTGGAGGACTGGTGGACGTAGGCAATGGAGTATTTTATTGTTTCTTGCAGTGATGAGTGAGGCCTTTGTAGATACAATAGTATATCATCTGCATATAGACTGACCATGTGGTGTGTTGGAGCTTAAGATTCCTTTAATGTGGGCATTCTGATGAATAGCTGCTGCCAGAGGTTCAATACATGAGGTCAATAGGCCTAGACCACTTTACTGTGTTGGTTTTTTGTTGGGTTTGAGAAGTGCAATTAAGATGGACCGGGGGTGTCTATAGAACTCAGTGGGGAAGCTGTTAGGGCCTGGTGCTTTTTAATGGGCATGAGTTTGGGAGCAGTACAAAGCTCATCAGTGTTTATTGCTGTATTGAGCATGTTGGCTTGATCTTTACCGAGCTGCGGTAGGTCAATACTGTTGAGAAATAAGGTCATGTTTGGGTCCTTTTGTGATGAATATGTCTACAGATTTTATTAATCTCCTCTGGTGAGTATCGGCATCCCTGCTGAGTCCTTAATGACACTGGCCATTGGTTTTCTTTGTTTTAGTTTCATTAACCAGCTTTTATCAGATTAATTACTGTAATAGAAGTTTTCTTAGTGAAGTCTTTGTATAAAGATTTTGTCATTTATAATCTAATTTGGGTTTTGTATTTTTCTATGATAAAATGTTAGATTTTTTTTATTCCAGTTGAGCTTCTTGCTCTTTATGTTTTCTTTTTTTTCAACAAAGAATGAAATTGCAATACATCTTAAAATTGCTTAACCTTTTTCCCATGAAAGGGTTGGTAATGAATTTGGGGAGGCCTTGATGTCAAGGAAGAGGAGGGAAGCCTGCTCTCTCCTAATGAGATGATCTCACTCAGTTCAATATCACTGAGGAGAGATGTGCTAATGTGCCATTTGGGGTTGCATATGTGAAGACCGAATCTAAATGTGAACGTTACAGAGCCATGGTCGCTGGTAATGATTGGGGAGATTTTTTCAGTCTGAAAAGAAAAAGTCTTGTAGCTGGGGGCTGCTGTTGCCAACTATCACCAGATACCAGACCAGAAGCACTCATGAAAGGATTCATGGTTTCGGTGGGCTCCCAGATGCACCGTCTAATGATGGATCAATAACTGTGACACAGTCATCCTCTGTGACTACTGGGCAGCTTAAGATGGTTTTTGAAATGGAGGAAAAACCATTGTGAAAAAAACTGGATTATCAGTGTAAATGAGTAGAGAATAAGTGAATACATTGTGATGATGTCATCAGATTCTGAGGTTTTGTTTCTTATATTAAATTAATGAGAAGTAGTTTTTTTTAGTAGTTATTCCCTAGAAACTTGACTGACATTTTGAAAGGGTTATTCTGGGTCTCACATTAATACTGAAAAGTGGTTGCTTATGTCTCTCTGTCTCATACTTATGTCTCTCTGTGCATGTGTGTATGTAGAGGTGTGTGTGCATGTGTGTAAAAAAGACACAAAAACACAAGCAATTACAAGCATGACAAAAAGAGAACTAAATGCAAAAGAAACTGAGGTGAAGGTCATGGTATTTACTGGAGCGATAATGAGACTTAGGTGCAGTAATTATTGGAAACAGTTAGCTGTCAGCTGTCACTTTATATTTGAGTCCTCAGTGAAGTGAGTGTATGACTAGTGTGGCTGTTAGAGTTGCCACACGTCCCATTTTTCCTAGAATTGTTCACTTTCATCAGCTGTCCCAGGAAAAGACAATCTCTCTCATGACACAATTTGTCCCATTTTTGGGGGAAAATGTAAAAACTTCATTTGGTTTCCTTTGTTCTGTAATCTAGAAAGGTTCCAATGCTTCTGTAGCTATTTAAAAAATGTCTGTTTTCTTCCCATTTATAGCCTATGTCATACATCCAATCAGTCTCATTCAGATGCACCGTGTGCACGGCCCCATTCCAGTGTTTAAAGAAGGAAACCTGAAGTTGACCACGTCCGTGCTCAGCATCTTCATTTTGACAAGTTTTGGTGTCTTTGTTTGAAATGGTAGGAGAGACGACTTGTTGTATGGAAGAACTGTCAGTGTTGGGAGTGACGCTTGACAAAAGTCACGCAATTACAGTAATATGTTTAAAAAGGAGGTGTCAATCAGCCCAGCATTACACACAGTGGCTGCTACATAGCAGAGTACATAATGGAAAATAAGTTTCTCACTTGTGTTTACAAAAGGAACACATAAAACAAAAAGAAAACAATATGAATTCATATCATCTACCAGCCAGGTCATGTTGGAGCTGCTGGATGAAGTAAAGGCTGATTTGGAGCAAAGGTTCTTTCATCTCTGCATTTCCTTGCATCTGGGTCACTCCAGCTGCTGTAGCAGTGTGTTTTAAGCGCCGTTACGCACACATAATAGAAAATCAGATAAAGACTTGTTTTCCGTTTTTCAATTTCCAATTTCCAAATGAGAAAACGAGGGAGACGACTCGTTCCTCGATTTTTGTTTACTTACATCAAAACGAACAGCCACAAAGTACACAGGCCGACGGGGGCAGGAGAGTGTTTGAAGAGCCAGCGGGTTACATCCTTGCCTCAGTCGCTACTTCACTTGCTTTCTGAACAGGATCAGTCCAGACACTGAACAACTTGTTTTTGCTTTACTGATTACATTTCCTTAACATTGGGCCATGGTCAGTTTTATTTTATTTTTTTTTGAGTTATTAAATTGATGGTGTTTGCACCCAATAGTCATGCTGTTGATGGTCTCTGTGTGCAGTTGTAGCTGTTATGATTTCCTTAATGGATTTTTCAGGATTGTCTGTTGCTGTCCAGTGAAAACTTGATCGCCTCTCTCATTTATTATGCATAGTCTTACTGAAATTTTGATCTCATTTTTAAGAGGCGCTGAAGTTTGCAAAATACAATACAATGACTTACACTGTTACTCTCCTTGTGAGCACTGTGTTTAAATGAATCCAGACAGCAGAGATAGAGGAAGTTATCAAACATACATACAACCTGCTATGAAGCAAACTGTGCCACAGAGGTTTCAGTGTGATGGAAGAATTGTGTAACATGACCAATGCACCCGATCTGTTCATGTGCAGGATTCCACCAAACACTTAACTGAGGGTGCAGTGCAGGTTGGCATGAAATTCTCCTGGCATTTCCATCATCTGGCAGTGGCTTCACATCACATGGAAGATGCTGAACTAACACCAGTTACCTGCAAAATATGCAGCCCCACAAATTTGTCTCACCACTTGGAATGCTGCATCTACACCCACACCAAATAAAACCAGCCCAGAAACTAAAGACTCATGCTTCTCCGTTTGCCAAGTCTAAGATGGAAAGAAATCAAGACATGACCACGGTTGGTGTAGTAATTAAGACACTTGATCAGAAGTGAGCAAATTGCTCGGATGTGGTATTTTGCAGAGATAGTGCTACCAGTTGTGAATCTCAGTCTCATCTCTGTGGTCCAGCAGATGGCGTGCTGTTTTGTCAAATAGTTGCAGATTTAATATTTACGTGGTAGCTACATTCCTGGTTCTGCCACCCACACTCAACAACAACCCAAATGTCTTCCAGGCCCTGGTTAATGATGTGTTCGGTAACACAACTTTTTCTGTTTTTCTAACTTGATGACACTTCTTTTTTTTTTTCCCCCAGCAGATCCACCATCTTCTCCAGAGGATTCTGGAGAATAAGCTCCTTTTTGAAAGAGATAACAACCAGATGGTATTGTTCCATATTTCATTGTGGTTGACAGCAGTATCCTGGACCCTACTCAGGTCAGCAAGGTCACCGAGTGGCCCACAATCTAGTACAGTAAGAGATTTGACTCCTGGTATAAGGTGGGTGCAATTCAACACAGCATTCACAGTATTCAGTCCAGTCTCTCCCCCTTTCGTTTGCCAATTTGTCTTTAGATTACCAGCTTTCCAGACATCCTTGTTTCTAGTTGAAGAAGAGGTGTTGTGATTTTAGACCTTTTATTGTAATGCACTGCTGTTTTACTCCCTGTCTTGTTTCTCCAACATCATGATTGTTTGCTCTGACCAAATGTGTTACCCCTGTGTCCTGTTATCTGCTCCCCTTGTGTTGATTTAGTCTCTCTTGTCTGTGCCAGTTTGTTTCATAGAGTTCATGCTTTCTCTGACTGGTCTTGCGTCACACACTCCTTAAGGCAGAACTTTGTGTTTTTTTCTTTAAAAGAAAAGCCAGAGTCTGTTTTTGGGCCCTTAGTATCTTAAACCTGACAGTTTGTTATGCGGACTGACTTCTTGTGTATGACCTGTGGCTGTCAAGAAAAACTCTGGTCTTTGGTGTGTAAGTCTATGGGTTGGTTGAATATATTTCCAATTCAACAAAGAATCATAAAAAAAAATAAGTAACATAAAATAAAATATAATAAAGGTTGGGTTTAACTGCCCTGCATCACTGGGCTCATCTTAATACCCATCTCATTCTATCAGGTCGATGCATGCACTGCTCAGAGACTCAAAGTTCTGACTACACTTTGCAAAAAAAAAAAACAACCAAAGAGGGAAAAGCCAGGGGAGAAGTGAGGCAGGTAAGATTCACAGACCAAAACATCACACAGGGCAAAAGACTGACACTCACTTTGAAAAACTAACTGGAATGCAAGCTCAGACAGCATGATATAGAGTCAGGGAATAACTGGGACCAGCACTAATGAGGTGATGGTTAACAGGTGAGAGAGTGGGTGTGGGTAATTGTTTTACTGCAGGGCAGGTGGGAATAATTGGAGCGCAGTGAGTGGAAAAAACAGACATCAAGAAAAACACAATTACAATCTAATGCATTTTGAGCTTCTTCATGAACAGTTCTTCATTTCCATATCTAGAAGTCTAGATATGGAAATGAGTCATGATTGTGATCAGTGTTATGACAAACGTCATGATTTACACCAGTGCAATTGTCCAGTCAATGTAAATTACTCCCCCAGGTCTGGGACCTTCCTGTATGTTGTATAACATGCTTCTGGGCAACAAAGTTAGACAGAAAAGATCAGGCCTCAAGGAAACCAGGGGGGTATTCCATCAGGGCCACTTAACAAAACCAAGCTCACCTGAGAAAACCAGGCTTAAAGCAACACTATGTGGTTTCTCAAACTTAAAATAATGTTCCTAAACTCATTCAAGTGGTAGAAAAACAGTTAACATCTGCCGCGAAGGTGAAGCGTGTGACCAGCTTCACCAGCTTCACCAGCTTCCCCAGGGAAGCAGAGTCTGTGAATTTGTTGATGGAACCGGTGTCAGAGGAAAGCAAAGAGGGTTTTGTCGGAGGAGGTGAAGAAAAAAAAAATAATGATGCTTGTTTGGAAATGTTTCCAGTTGTTTTCGGGGGCGTGGGTTACATTAAAAGTTTTCAACGAGTGATGCGCGCACAGAAATTCAGAGTCAGTTTCTATCAGTCGGCCGTTCTTTGACACACAGCTAAACTAAGTTTGACAGTTAGACTGGTCCGGAGCAGACTTGTTCACTGGCATATGTTACCATGGTAACTCAGTGGGGAGCAGCGGTGGACTGGCCATCTGTGTGTTCTGGAGAATCACAGAACGGCCAGCCAGTTTATCTGTGATCCACCTGTTAACCCTTAGAAAAGCCACTCATGATCATTTACTTATGCTTGCAGAGGTCTATAGTTGAGCTCATGTGCAATGTTGATCCCCATATTGCTGGCTCATTGGCTCGGAGCATAGAGGCTAAAAGCTTCTTCACTGAAGGTTTCACTCCCGCACTTTAAAACAATTAAATGCTTGTGTCAAAGACCTGAGGAGCTGTAATGGTTCACACACTGTAAACATGTGAAACATACTGTGAAAACAAATGAATGCTTTTAAAATCAAGAAGGAAGCTGATAAGGTAACCACTGCAGGGATTTCAGAGCAGCTGTGATATGTTCTCTCTTTCTGGTCGTTCTCAGCCTTATGGGCAACTGATTCTGAGTCATCAAGGGCAGAAGTATAATGTTTTTCAGTAGGAGAACATTACAGTCGTCAAGTCTGCCGGATATAAAATCATGCATTAGTTTCTCAGTATGACTCAGAGACAGAAAAGTCTGAGAGCTGAACTGTATTATCTGTCAATCCAGGTGTTATTTTTTCTTTTTTCCCCCATTTTGACTTTTAGTAATGGTAGTATTTTACATCCTCCCAGTTTGAAGAACTTTGGGAGACACTCCGGTTTGAATGTTTGATCAAGGTATGATGTGACAGTTTTTTTGTTTTATTTTTAAACTTAAGCTTGACAGAAAGTCTGCTTTCCCTGCAGCTGTTAAAATCCCTCCTGCCCTGCCTCCATGCTCCACCTGCCACACCTCCTCGTCAGCCTCATCCTTTCCACCTGTTGTTCCCACCTGCACGACATCAGTAATCGAGCCAGCATATAAGCAGTCCCCTCCATGCTACTGGTCTGACTTTATCTGTTGGTACGTGCGGCC
>OMNW01016585.1:6613-18241 GCA_900303245.1 Selene dorsalis
TTTTTTTTTTTTTATAAAAAAAAAAAAAAAAAAAAAAAAAGTGCTACTATGAAAATATTTCTGGAGCTCACTGCATGAGGACATACTGTTGTAAAATGGATCAACACATATTCATCATTAAACTAATATTAATTCTCTAGAATCATGATCATGATAGTCGTGTGTGTGATTACGCTCCACAGGAGAGTCTCTGGTGATGAAGAAAGCCTAATATGCCCTTAAATGCTGTCGAGAGTCACTTGATGTTAAAACCATCTAGTTTGAGTTTGAATGAGTCCAAACTGAAGTGGACAACTGTAAAGTTCATATCTTCATTTCCCCCTGTTTCACTACTCCAGTTCCTCTCTGTGCTCCATTCTCAGATCTCTCCTTTGCCTCCCCCTGTCATTCTCCTCCTCCCCGTCCTCCTCCTCTTCCTCTTCCTCCATCCCTTCCTCCTCTTCCTCCTCCTCCTCCTCGTCCTCCTCCTCGGTGCCGTCCATGGAGTCGTCGGCTCCCAGCATGGCTTGCTGCATGGCCAGGGTGGCTGAGTCCGAGGACAGTGATTGGAGGCTGTCCATGCTCAGTGGGTCTGAGGGGAGAGGGGTTGCAATTAATAGGGGAGAGGTGATGATGTGGAGCACAATTATAAACTCTGTTATTAGAAACTCTGATCATTAGCGGGAGTTTTCAGGAACTTCAGCTGTTTACATTCAGTCATCATCACAGTACCACTAATGACTGTAATCACTAATAAATGCTTGTAAAAGTACGTAATTATATAATCAGTGTCTTTTGATTATAATTCAATGAGATATCATATCAAAATGTGTAAATGTGTGTGTTTTGAATGAAGAACTATATCACGTAGAGTGTATATCTCCTACTGCAGCTTTCATTTTGACACAGATAAGCTGATGAACTGGTTCAGTTGTGAAGTCACTGACTTTGAGAAACTTTAGATTCTCAACAGTGCTGCGTCTTCACCTAACAACTGCAGAACAGAGAAGGCAGACAGACAATACATTACACCTAGCAACTAAAATATATGATCTACTCTGAGGTTTCTCATGAAAAACAAGACAGTTACCAAGGGTGACGGCATTTATCACTTTTTTTTCCCTGACTGGAGAGAGCTAGAGTCCACACTGTTTTAAATACATGTTCAGATCCAACCTGCGACTCCTGCGGGACAAATTCTACTTTATTTTTTCTCAGTAACTTGATAGTCTTTGTTCTCGACTGTGCCCTCACGTCTTCTCATATAAAGAACAGATGTGTCAACAGTGGCATCTAGTGGTTAAGATTCAGACAGACAGGATTCAATTCTGAAAAATCTGCCATGCATGTGTTCAAATGTGAAGTGCTAATTTAGGATAGGAAAGGCTGGATATGTTTGTGTTTGTTGACATACTGTCTGAGTTATTTCCTATTTGAGATCGATGCGTCTGCAGAACTCCAGCCACAATGGAGTCAGGCCAGAAACGCTGTGTGGGACGATGCTGGGACTTCATCTTCTTCGCTTTAGGAGCCGGGTCTGGGTTACTGGCATCCAGCATCGGCTGGAGGATACGCCGGCGAGCATTGATGAACCTGGATCATATATCATATATATAGTTAAAATACACTGGAATATAACTAAACCTCAGTGGAGATCTGGGGAAGAGTGAATACAAAACAATCTGTCTTAAAAAATGGACCCACACCAAGGATGAGATTTAATACAGAGCATTCCAAGATTATTCATCAACACTGGGTATCTCTGGTGTCTGAGGTTATTTCTGTACCTTAGAAACCATTGTATTAAAACCATTCTATAAGTCACATAACTCAAACAACATTATCATCACCCTTTCAGTACAAAAAAGACAATGCTGGTCTTAGAAAATCCTGTTCAGAGAAAACAATGGGCCTCATTCATGAACCGTTCTTAAGAACAAATTTGTTTTTAAGTCCCACTTACACAGTTTTTAAGAAGATTGTGGCATTCACCAATGTTTTCTTATCCAGGATTTGTTCTTAGCTAAGAACAAAATCTACACACACTTGAGAGCTGACACTTGTGCACATAAAATGATTATTGAATTTTCTTCTTTTCTGCAGTTGTATAATATTATATGACTTGAATTAGAATAGTTTTCATTTATGATGTTTTTAATTTTTTTTTTTAAATTATTTTACGAAGCACTGCAGTCTATTGAAAAACAGTAAAAACACCCGATTCACATCAATTATGCTTATTGGGAATTAATACGCCATCCATATAATATATGATAATGTGATGATATTTATGATGTCACACCTGAGAGTGCAGTTTCTCTGATAATGACCCAATTCACTGGTCCAGCTCGGATCACTCTGGACAGGCCTGTCCCCTCCACTGCTCTGCATCTCTCTTCTTTGTTTGACAATACTTTTTTAACATCAAACCATTTCTTCTTTACTTTGTCAGTTGTGTGCTCTTCTCCAGATACAGCATTCAGTGAACGACTCACAGCATCCCATATATCTTTATTTTTGGTTACTTATCCACTGCTGACGCTCCTAAATATACAGCTGGTTTTCTGTTGACTTCCTGCAGCAGTAGCTCCACCTTAGCCCAGTGCTCCCTCTGCGATTTGAGCACTTTAACTTTCCTTCTCAACTCACCTTCTCTGCTCAGTGTCTGTGGTTTCTGTGTGCACATGGCCCTGCAGTCTAATGCCCTTTTACAGGCACTGATGGGGCGTTTACTTATGTTGTCTTATGTTAATTAGGATCACCTGGAACGTGCACTCAACTTAGGAGGAGATGGCATTCATCAATTTAAGAACACAGCTACAAACATTTCTGCGGTCTAAGAACACCTTCATGAACCTGACGTAGAGCTGTTTAGAGAATTTAAGAAAACACTTAAGAAGATATTGGTGAATGAGGTCCAATATGAAGAGCTCCCAGGTGTGCTGCAGTGATCTGACCAGGAGATGGCAGCAGAGTGTCAGCAATACGCTGAGGAGCTCCAGTAAATTCAAGTTTGGTTCAAGTAAAGCCTCCTGTCATATTTTTACATAAGTGTGGCCACATGAGGATTTCATGGTAGTGTTGAGAGCGACATTTATCATCTTACCAGTTGTTTACTTGCAGAAGGGTAAGACTTGTCTGTGCAGCAATCTGCCTTTTCTCATCTTCTGTGGGGTACGGGTGCTGAGAGGAGGAGGCAGAGGGGGCAGTTTTATCTCACTGACAGTATTTGGGCCACAGCCCTATTGATGTTGTTTCAGATTTTATTCAAACACACATGCAGGCAAATGTCGTAAACACACTGTGCCTCACCATGAGATGCTGAAAGAGCCAGGACCGCATGATGTTGGTGGCGTGTTTGGGCAGGACCCCCCTCTTATTCTTGGACTTTTTGTCTTCACTGTCCAACAGGGACGACAGGTCCACGTTTACCTTCACAACAAAGACCAGGAAGGAGAGAAAGAGGAAGAAAACCAAAAACAAAAAGGAGCGGATAGTAGGGCTTAGTTTTTGTTGCCACGGAAACAAAGGGAGACTACCAATTACCTTTTTTTTCTGTGGCAGGGCCAGAAACACCTCCTCAAGTGTCACCATGGTAACTGAGATTGAGTAATGATACTTAAAATAAATAAAATGAATAAAAAACGCAGTCCCCTTAACTATGTGGAAACAAGAGCAGGGTTAGCAGCGAGTGTGTGTGTGGTGCTTCAGAGAGTCTGAAGACGACAGGGTCAGTGGGCCCCTGGGCCTAAGTTTGGACTCCGTAGTTTGATGCTGAACTAAGAGGAGCTGGTACAAAGCGTGGCTGCGTTCGGCTTCGCTTTTCATTTATATTGACCTGAGTCTGCCTTTGTGTTGAGTGAGAAATCATTATTCAGATGTTTTATGTTAGGGTGTGAGGTCTGAAGGACGGGATGATCTCAGGGTATTGACAGTCATTGACAGCCTGTTATGTGTGTGTGAGTGTGTGTGTGTTCGGTCTGGCTGAGCTGCACTTGTGAGGACTGAGTTAGTTTGCACTAAATCTCCTCTTCATTTGAAGACATTTAGATCTTGTGATGGTGCTCAGGGGATGTTTCTATGATGACAGTCAAGGGTAAAGTCGGGAAAGAAAATCATTTGAGTAAAGGTGAGACGAGATTAAAAGAGATTTTATAGATTTTTCCTAAAATTACAACAAATTGATCCAAAGAACAGGAATTGTCTTTGCATCCTGCTCCACTATTGTCCAAAACCTGCTAATAACACATCAGTAACTGGACTGTTTTGTTTGTTACCATGAGCACACACTGTTTTGACTCCAAAGACCCACAGACACCATCCTACAGCCAGACAAACTCACCAGGGCATCAAATGTCTCTATAATACAACACTGAATATAGTCTCCAGCACATGAGGAAACGGCTGCCGGCCAGTTTTAGGAAATTACTCAGCTGTTTCCTTTTTATGTGAAAGTATTTGTCTGGACTTTGACTGATTTACACGGGCAAGTTAGAGAAGTCAGACAGCACTGTCTGAAAGGTGCACTCACATATTGTAATTTCTTGGAATCTAGAGAATTATTGAATCATTAGAATTTCACCAGTTTCTGTTTCTGTGATCTTCTTTAACATCCCCTACAGAGATGATTTAAGACATGAAAATAGAAATAATTTGGGATGCGGGATGTGGGAAAGCAGCCTAGTGCCTGGTCTAGAAAACCTGTAGTGTCACTCTGCACATGCATAATTCTACACAGAGAAGCTCAGAGCAACAAGAAGCAACACACACTTGTGAGTAGTGAGGGACTATATCAACAGAGATCATGTTTCTTTTTGGTGCAGTAAAATCTCAACAGGTCTATCCTGAATTTCCAGGAGAGTCTTAGGTTAAGTCTCGGGTTAGGTTAACCTTAGGTTAGGGTTAAGGCAGGGACTGGGGTTAAGCTTGTGTTAAAGGTTAAAGGTTAAAGGTTAAAGGTTAGCGAAGTCCCCTGACAACAAGTTAAAGCCAGTGTAATGTTCTCCAAAGTGGGAAAAAAAAGAAAAAGCAAAGTGTGTGTGCATCTGTGGTGTGTACACACACTGTGAGTTTTCATTTCATTGTAGCAATAAAAGTGTATGTGGGCTCTGAGGCAGATAATGTGAAAGACACTGGAGCCCCTGTAACAGCCATTAGCATATAGTGTCTGACACTATCTGCAAAGAACTAGACTTTATACATAAAAACCCCACACTATATAAAATGTACATACTGTACACATGCACTGAATCACACCTGTACACTGTCTTTAACCCCTGAATATTCAAGCAATAACTGAAATCACTCTGTCATTGTAGCAGGCAGCAGCAGTGGAGTGAATTTTGTGAAAGATAAACTATATACATGAAAAATTCATGCACATGCAAGAAAAAGCTCGAGTAAATAAAGAATGACATAAACATCAGACCTGTGCATTCACACAGGCAAACCTCCCTGCCCATAAATACACATTGACATCCACTCAGATCCCCCCACTTTACAGTCTCCAGACAAAACAAGACTCATTACAGCTGCAGCTGGGTGTCATGTGGGTAACCACCCACACCCCCACACCTCCTCACACACCCCAACCCTAGGAGTATGTGTGTTCCAGGGGAAGGCCAGGTTGGATTAATTGGCGGCACCGGGCTGGGCAGTGTGATTACTCTGGGCTTGTCGGCAAAGTAGCGACGGGGCTGCGCTCAATTCCCAGCCCGCGTGTAACGCTCGGCCTCGGCCAGGTCACAGCAATTCACCCGGGCCCCCCTCTAACTATCCAGCACAGAATTACCTGTCTGAAACTGAGCCGCTCTCCAGGCCAGGACTTTTTATTCACACTTATATAGGCTCACACCAAGGCCGAGCACAGGCTAGCCTCGGTGCTGATATGTTACAAATCCACCTCTCCAGCTTCTCTGACTCTTGGACACACTAGGTTTTGAAATGTTCAAGAAAAAGAAAAAAAAGTCAGTGACTGTGAAATTGAATCCTAAACACTGTTTAAATTTGAACTGAATGTGTCATTGTAAGTCTGAGCTCTAATTCTTCTGTTTCTTTTGCGGTTCAAACACAAGGTTCAAGTTAATTTTCTGCTGAGTGCGATGCAGACTCCCACTCTGAAGAACAGAGTTAAATATAAAAGTAAATTTGCTTCAACTAATTCATTATCCATTTTTAATCATGCATTACCAATCTCTCTGGTGTCTCAATAAAAACCTGGTCTGTTACTTTGAAAAAACTGAGCTCATAACTTTACACCACAGACTAAAGTGAATACAGATATTTATCTGAAGCTGTTGCACATCATGCAGCTTAGTGTTCCTTTGTGTTACACTAAACCAGGACTCCAGACTGACCCTAAAATTTGAGACAGTGCAAATAAATTTTTCATCTACTTGTGCATGTGCAACCAGTAAACCAGCTGTTTGTTTGTTTTTTTAACACTGGTGAAACATAGAAGGGTGAGTGAAAGAATCTGGAATCTGTCATTACAGGTGGCAGGCCAATGTGTGTGAGGATCATGAATGAAAAGCAAATGTGAATAATTGCAAGTGGATTTAGTAGTAGAAGTTAGAGGTTAGTCTGGAGCCCTGCACTAAACAACACAAAAATAATGATGACACTACTGGCTAGTGTATTATAAAGCCACTGCTGCTGCTACTGCTGATGCCAGATGCTGTTTTCTATTCAACCACCTTCCATATAGCACATTTAGTCTGCTCTAAATTTGCTCTATAGCCTTCGGTGTGGTGTCCCAGTCCCATGTTGTGTCTACCTATTAATGAGTCAGCACCAATTATCCAGGTCACACTCCTGGTGCTTCCGTTGTGCACAGCAAAACAAAGACAGACTGGCTCTGGGAAGATCCTGCATCCTCTGAGCAGAACCTAACAAGGGCTCAAGTGCCTGGTGCTCTCTCTCTGCCTTCAGACAAGGGTTTATACCCTTGATACTCTCTCGCCCAGTAGGAGGAGGGCGAAAGCAACACAAAGGAAAGTCATAAAGGATGGATGCCAAGAGTCCCCTCCCAACTAGATTAACTTTTAACATAAACAGAGGTAGATTTCTGATGGTTACAAGCAACAGCTTTTACGGTACAGCGACGATACAAACTGAGCAATTTACATTGGACATAAGGCGATAGATAGATAGATAGATAGATAGATAGATAGATAGATAGATAGATAGATAGATAGATAGATAGATAGATAGATAGATAGATAGATAGATAGATAATGAAACTCTCAAGCAGAGAATATGAAAATGACACTGGTATGAAATGAAATATTAAAAATGTGACCTTGCATCATAAAAAATCTAATTCCAGGCATCCATGCTGCTTCTCATTCTCTCATGAAAGGGAGATAAAACATTTGTAGTCCCAGTAATATTTCTCGTCTGTAATAATTCTGCTCAAATACTGTACTCTTTCTCTTTTCACATGGTACTAGGTACATGTTACAAAGTCTGAAAGTCTGACACAAGGTTGTTGGGTTGAGAACGTTTGAGTTTTTTGAGTTTTGCTCCTTGCATCGGTGCAGATCTCATCATTGTAAATATCTGATCCATAAAGACAGTTTGCGTTTGGTGACTAAATGAGCGGCTGTCATCTGACATTGTACCTGACGGGATCATGTAAGGAGCTATAACATCATGGGAATAAATAATTTCCATTTTGTTTCTCAGTGGGGGTTTGTGTTCAGATGCAGAAAAAGAAAAACAGGCGCCCAGGGGGGGATTCTGTGAGATGTAAAGAGGCCCGTTTAATGACAACAAATTGAGACAGTGGGTGGTGAGTGCAGGGGGGAGGAGGAGGAAGAGGAGGAGGAGGAGGAGGAAGGGGGAGAAGCAAAATGTGCCGGCCAAAGCATCAGCCCAGCCCAGCGGCTTTACCTGCGAGTTTTGGATTTGGATGGTTCCCGGCGGCAGCGCCTGCGTTAACACTTGCCCTTGTGATGTCACCATGGCAACTGGCTGGTACAGGGTCCCACCTGAGGGGATAATTTGCCGTCATGAGTATCAAGTGGCTTCAGCGGCTCCTGACAGTCACATCCAACACCGCCGACACAGTCTTATTAACTTCTCGTCGGCCCCGCGAAGAAAAAGGAAGCAAACAAGAGACCAAATGATTCAATTCAAGGTGCATTAGTATTCTTTAACCCAGGAAAAAAACCAAAAAAAAGAAAAAGAGGAGCAAGACTGTTTTTGATGCTGGCTTAATTAGCCTTGATCAAGACACTCTTATCACAGTCTGTTTGAGCTCTTCAATGTGTAGTGATCAAAGGCAGAGACATTGATTTATTTTGGGTTAAAAGGGATTTCCAGAGGGCAGGATTAACATTTCACTGTGGAGGCTTGACATTATAAGAACCTATCAGCCAAACAGTCTGTGAAGGTAATACCACAGCTCTCTGATACACAAGTACACAAAGATCAGTCACTATAGCTGTAACCGAGATTACAATTTCATATAATAGCAGTTAAAAACCATGCTTCATTTCAGAATGCTGTGTGTGAGCTTCAGCTGAGAGATACGGTTGTAATCAACTGTATGCTAAACAAACACCATATAATCTATATCGCAATATGGATTATTCATGGAAAATCGAGATGAATGAGAACATGTGTATTGCCTGGTGTGTTAGTTCAAATGTACAGATTAACTGTTCCGTGCAGCTTCTGTAAAACATGTCTCCTTAGTAATAATAATTATAATTATACACTAATCATGATATTTGGTCTTCATATTGTACCGATGATTTACAAGAGAGGAACATTAGAAATCAAACCAAAGAACAAATAAAATACTTGACAAGAGCTGAGCATCAACACTTTGATGTAGCTTGTCATTTCTGTCTAATGCTGAGTCATAACAGTCTGCATGCACTGTTTTAATTTTGAGTGACACATAGCTGAGCTATAGTGATAGTAGGAGCCAGACAATGATCACCAATTAGATGGAGTTGGAAAAGTTTTTGTGACATTTAACTGATGCTAGTAGTGATACAATCCACGTTCTATTAGCATCACCAGGTCTAACAGGGACACTGAGGTAGAATTTAGAGTCAGGTCTCTGCAACAACTGTGTGATCCACTGGAAAAATATATATATGAAAAACTATTGATTTGAATTGATCCTTGATCGAGCAGGTAGAGAAGGGGTCCTCTTACTGGATGAGAAGATCATGTTGGACTGTACATCTGTCGGTGGAAACTGCATCAGAGTTATAGACAGCATTCATGTTACTATTTGTAACTAATAGAAACAACTGCATAATGTTTGCCTGTAGACAATTACATTTAAATGTGGGTTCTTGAAGGAACAGCATTTCAGAGCTGGAAATGTGTCTAGTGGAGAAAATACACACAATACATTACTAATAATACCAGAGAGGTGCAAAAATAGCTGCAGGTAAGTGAAAGCAAGAGTGACCATGGAAATTGTAATATGCCTTTTTAATGTGGATGCTCAACAGTCTGTGTGAAATGAGGCTGCTTGTCTGTCCAGAACAGCCTGAACCAAGCCAAGTCTGATGGATGTCACTGATATTAGTGGAGTTTAATATGGAGAGTGCAGTTTATGTGACAATGAACTAGAGAACTGATACAAGACCATTTGAAGCTTTCACTCCGTGCTTTCATGTGTGTCTGTAACCTCATGCTTACCCGAAACCACTTGAGAGTTGATGGTAGTCATGGCGACATTGCCCTGTTGCAGACCCCCGGCGGGCACCACAATCCCTGAAGGGTTAACAGAGCTGGAGACAGAGGTCATGGATGGAGAGGAGGTCTGAATTAGTTCCTGGGGGATCACAGAGAGACACTAGTGAGCAAATGTGAGAAGGTGGCACTACTGTTTGTGAGTACAAAGCTCAAAAAAGCAAAATCTGCCCGGTGACAATGATAAGAATGGGATCTTGGGGAAGTCCGTACAGGCAGTGACTGACCTGCTGCATGCTGAGACTGGTGTGTGTTGGAGAGTAGGGTCCTCCCAGGTCATTACGGAGGAGGTTGTCGCTGTGCATCTTGGTCTTCAGGCAGGTGATGTAACGGTTACAGAAGTCCTTACAGAGCTCATTGACCTTCTCTAATTCCAGCAGGTGGATCCTCAACACCTGAATGGCCTTCACCATCTGAACGACACAGAGACAAACTCATGACATTCATCCACACATCACACAACTCAATCTATTTATGACGTTATTACAGTGTTTCCAAGCAGATTGGGAATTAATAAAATGTATAAAACATATACAGTATATATTTATAAAATACATGGACTTCCTGGACAGTGTAAATGTTGTCTATGGGGAAAAACTTCCTTATTATTGACAATGTTTCCATTTCACATGGAAAAATGGATGGATGGTTCATTTTAAAGGAATAAAAAGATTCTGAAACTAACTCTGCCTCTCAACTCATTCTCAATTGAGATTGAGTATGTGTCTGGGGAAGGGGTATTCGCTTCCGACTTCCTAGAGGCATGAGATCAAAATGCCCCTGTACACGATTGGTTGACCTCATACCAATCAGAGCAACAATCCAGATGACATACGCAGAGTGATGGAAAACATACCAATAACCGTGGTTGTTGTAGTTTTGTAGGAGCGATGCATCTGGATTCACACAGGCTATCTTCATATTGTATATTTCATTATAATATTCTCACATCTGTCAACATCAATCTGGACTTTAGCAAATACTGTGGCATTAAAATATGTTTTATGAATATTGTTGATGTATATATTTTCAAATTTTTAAGGGGTTTAACCATAAAGAATCCATTATGACTGTGAACTCAAGACAACCACATGTTTACACTGAGTTACTGGACAGTTTGCTCCAGAGATGATCACTGCCACCAGCCACAGACCTTTCTCAAACACAGTCACACTGTTGGGCTTCGATGTGGAACGGCGAGCTGAGGTGTTTACAAACTGTTTTAAAGGGTGACAAGTGACAGGCAGCAATTTGTTTTATTGTTGAACAGGGAGTGACATTCAATATTCATGTTTATTCCAGAGATGCGTATAGATTGTAAGTATAGGGGAGGGGGTGTAATCCTTTCATCCCTCACTCTCCCATAGCCAGAAATGAACACAGCAAGCCTCTAATATAAAATGAAGGGAGCTCTGACTGTAGGACAGACTTTGTTGGCTTCAGTGTTTGGAAAAATAACTGTCTTATATTTAAAATAGTATTTCTGGTTTGACATCTTGACTTTTCAAAAACATTTTTTTTCTTTAATCCAGTTAAATTTAATTAAATCCAGTGTTTATCAAAATGTTTTCTCTCTTTTCTTAAGGCCAAGGCCGAGCACAACATTTAAATAACATACATTTTTAGAATATCTCCGTTTTTAAAAACCCTCATTACTCGTTACACTTAACCTGTGAGGTGAAGGAAAACTAACAGTGCTGCTCCCTGCTGTTGTAGCTCTGAGGTTATTGTCAAAGACCAAAACACCCCGTTAATAAAAATAACATTCGGCGGAAATAAACAGTTGTAATTTGACTGTAGTCATGCCAAATGATTCCCTCTATTTGCAGGGATTCAATATTTCCCTCAGAAGGGTGTTCCTGGCGTGTGAGCAAAGACTCAGAGGCAGCGTTCACACCGTGATGGGGATCAGGAGTCTCCAGTGAAACA
>OMNW01016586.1:9723-41161 GCA_900303245.1 Selene dorsalis
CACCCCCACCAGAGATGGTATAACCCATGACATCACTGATGACATCAGCAAGAGCATAAAACGAGGAAATGTTTGGTCGCCACCCCCTTTTTCAAACCTGGAGGCCCTGTGAGTATGGAACAACACAATGCTCAGAATAAAGTTACCAGAACTGTATCTATTTAACCAACAAATAATGATGGCCACAGTATTAATAGTTTAAGTCCTATGTAAGTGTACGTGACATTAATTGCTAATTTCTGGACATTACCTTTGGACATCTCAAACTTTTCCTAACCTATGACTATGTATAGCTGCAGTCTACGCTGGCATTATGATTTACTTGACAGTATCAGTAATATCTGCCAATTTGTCTCCACAAATTTAATGGTAAGAAGAGGTTGAATCAGGAATTTGAGGAGGGGAAGCCTGTGTCTGAGTTGTGAGACTGGGCAATATGTTGGTGGGGTGTCCCAAAATGAAATGCTTAGGCCTATTGTGGTGGCTTACAGACTCTGAAATGATGCATTTTGCTCCTTGATTTAAATGATGTGCATACTTGTGATAAATGGTAGATTGTTGCATGATGCATTGTTACACAATGTTTTCCTTCAACACATGTGCGCCTGGTTATGTTTAAAAATGAGGTGGTAAAATTGGAAAAATACATAGTGGGGATGATGAGGGTCCCTCCCCAGAAAAGATTTTCACCACGCAATCTCTTTGGTTAAGTCAAAAGACTGATGATTGTTAAAAGAATGGCCATTTTTCATATTTCTAATTGTTAACAAAAAAAAGCTATTGGACCATCTGGATAATTTAACCTGATTAAACGATGTTAACCTTGAGGGTTGCGTTTAAAACACTATGAGATGGAAAAAGGAAAGGAGAAATGGAAACAACATCTTTTGTCTTTAATCCAACAATGTTTCAGCTTTAATGAAGTAGGATTCCTTTTACAAATCTAAAACACATTTTCATTTAGATATTCACAGAGAATCTTCTCATTATCTTTAAGTCTTTTCTCTGACCCATCATCTGAGGCAACGTGATGACAGCACAGCTGGATGACAGCTGGACCAGCTGTCAGTCTGCAGGTTTGAACAGCTTTTCATGCTTTGGAGTTTGTAATTGCTTTGGCCAAGATAAAATGATGCACTGTCCAAATGACAAGTACATCCAGTCCAGTTCTGTAGAGACACCACCAACACGACAAAAGTGACTGTGAAATGTGACAAATTATCATTAAACAGTTTTTTTTCAATTCATATTATCAACGTATCAAACGCACAGCTTGTGAATTATTTGGATGTCCAGTTATACTGTTTGTAAATTCCCTATTTATCCAAGTTGTAACATGAATGTCTCTGAATGTATGGAAAAAGTTTAGCATGTATTTTGAGAATGCAAAATATCTATACGTCAAGTTCAAATATTCTTCCTGATGTGATGTGAAAATGGTAAAATGGCCAAGAATGAAACATTAACATTAATGATAAGTTGCTTTATGTTTCTGTTCCTAATTACACAGCTAACATGGATCCAGCCACTGCCTCAGTTTCATGTGGTCTGCAGGGGAAACATGGAGGGGTGGCTTTAAACACTTTTCTACTCCTGCTGACATGAGCATAATAACCATTGAGCTGTCAGAAAGTACTCAGACCCCATCTTCATGTTACTTTACAACAGCAAAGTGAAAACAGTTTAGACATTTTTGCAAATGTATTGATGTTGAGAGCATTTCTTCAGATACTGCTGTTGTTCTCTTATGCTAGTTTTCAGAATTGATGGATGGATGCTTCAAACAACCTTTTCAAAACTGGGCTGCCAGTGATGAAATCCTTACATGAGCCCAGTGAGATAGAAACTGCTCTTTGTGATGATGACAGAACACCAGGTAAGCTTTTTTATAAATAACAATCAAAAGACAGTTTAGATTTCATGATGAAGTTGGTCTGTTCTTCACCTACCTGAAGTACACCACTCACAAAAAGTTAGGGATATTTCAGAATGCACCTAAATGCACTATAACCTTTACATTCAGGATTCAGATGGGATGTTGTCAGAGGAAGGTGTCCACTGAGCTTAGAGTGTCACAGAGTGTCATCAGCAGGTTGGACAGAGACACAGAGAGACTGGAAGAGTCACAGAAATGACGTTCGAATATCCCTAACATTTTGTGAGTAGTGGATTTGAGTCGATGAGTCTAGTAAGGGCACTATATCATTTTGATTTCACAATGTCCAGTCTTTTCTCCATTTGTTTAAAGTTAGCCTATATCTCCTACCTCTTCACCTTTCTGTCTGCGTTCATCTCCAAACTCATGTTTTTTAACAGTGTAGTCGACAAACA
Organism: Selene dorsalis; assembly: GCA_900303245.1. NCBI lineage: Eukaryota > Metazoa > Chordata > Actinopteri > Carangiformes > Carangidae > Selene > Selene dorsalis. The sequence goes on from OMNW01016586.1 coordinate 12,055, forward strand.
AATTCAGTCCTCATGAATAAAAACCTGCCACAGGTTTTCCTTATCACTTAATTTATTATAAAGCCATTTGTACTATCAATTCATATACCCTTGCTGTCTAACTCTGGTCATGAAAGGCCTTGATAACCCCTCACTGACTACTGGAGTTTTGTAGCCAACTATTTGTTTTGAAGCTTCTTTTTTTTTTTGATGTCACACTCACTTGCTAACATAGGGGCACGACTGACTGAACTGGTCTGGTGATTTTTCATCAGTCCTACTACTGAATTGATTCAAACCATGTTATGTATTAACTGACCTGTAAGCTCTGGTGAGTTCAAAATGTGGGTGTGTGGGGTTTAATGTTAATGACAATACGAACAATATCAACAAATTAACAAGACGGCAAATTTACAAATGAACTTTTAGATTTGGTTTTAAAAGTCAGATTGTTTTCTTTTCATATTTGCGTTGGTATACTTTGTAATGTTTGATTCAACCTCAGAATAATCCTGCTAATTTGTGAGTAACTGACGTGTAGATCAGTGTGTGTGCGCAAATTGCACAGACCAATCAACCGTTGCCTTGGGGGTGAGATGACACTGTGCCAGCCTTCACTGTTATTTCAGACACTTCACCAGGGGCTGTTCATGTTTGCTTGACATCAGTTACACAAAGCAGAGCCTCCCCACCTGCCAGTTTCTCTAGCATGCAGTGTATTGTACGTCATGTACGATTGTATTTATGCATAACAACTTGTTTTGGCACAAAGACTCTTAAATGGCCTTTTAATAATTCTTATAATACTCTGCTGTTGTTGTTTATGATTATTATAGAATAGAAAAATGCCTCTCTCAGAGTTACCCAGCAGTGAAGTTAATGATATTTTCCAGTGGTTTTTTCTTTTGGTTTTTTTAGTGTTTGCCTTATCACACATTCTGCATAAGATGATGTCTGATCAGTCTAGTGAAATGCCAAGTCAGCTGTCATAATTTCAGACCATTTTCAATGTACAGATGACAATCATGGGACACACTTTAAAGGAGGAAGTGGACCTTCATTTAGGTTTATTTTGTCAGTTTTTTTTTTAATACTTATCATTTCTTCCATATTATGAGATTGGTTACTTCTGACACCTCTGACACATTTATGGCGTTGAGAGGTGTGACTTTGTCCACTTGACTGCAGATCCAGATGGTAATATGGATCTGGTGGAGGAGATATGCAAATACTAAATCCAAACTTCATCACATCACCCAACAGGTAATAAAAAAAAATAAACAAAAAACATGGAGCTGTAAGGATCGCCACTGGATGTGCTTTGAGAAGAATACAACACTACACAAGGTGATTTTTTTTTTTCTTTTTGTGATAAATGTTCAGATTGTAGCATTGTGACAGTTTTGATATAACTTTGTAGGCTGACTATTTGATGAGTATATGCAGTGAAACTCACTGCTCATATTAATGGCATAACAGCTCGCTCAAAGCCAAATCACAGGAATAAAACGGGATTAATAAGAGCTGAGTGATGGATGTGAGTCACTCACAAACTGCACTGTGAACGGGGGCGTGGAGCCAACTGTGGCATGCAGACAAGAGCACCCTCCACTCTGCCAACACCGACTCCTCCACCGGGAAGGGGGAGGACTCGGACAGCTGCAGCTCGTGCTCGCCTGTGCTGTGTCGCCTGTGTGTGTGGAGGTGTAGTAGTCATGACAGCCTCATACACCGGCCATCACCTCCCTCCTCCTCCTCCTCCTCCACCCCTTGTGCACGTTGTGGACGCTCGATTCCGGCGCATTGCTGTGCTTTCCCCGTTTTCTCCTGCGTTGGTTTTTGGAGCCGAGCGTCCCGCAGTGACCATCGACTGCCTGCTGGACTGCAGCAAGTAGTCAACCCCCCTCCCCCCCGGTTGTGCTCGGTGTACCGACAGAGCTCAGGCATGCCATCTGTCTCCTCTGGTACCACTGTGGTTGTCTGGGCCGAAATTCGCTTCACTACTTGAGGGGATCAAAGTTGCTGCAATGGAGACTCTGGGGAGTGATGCGGCTCTCACACACCTGGGCAAAGCTGAAGACCGAGACGGAGACGACGAAGTGGAACATCTGCCTCCGCTGCTGGAGGATGAGGTGAGGCACTAGCTCTATCTGAAGAAGTTCTGATTTAAATATAAGTCTGATTCATTTACCCTGGCAATGACCTAAACACTCAGAGTGACTGATTTCACTGATTCCAAATCATATGTAGGATAAATGGTCAAATGGCTCATTAGTTTAATTTCACATTATAAAAAAAAAACAAAAAAAAAACGTGTAGTCCCAAATCTGAAAGTTGAGCAGCTGGTGGATACTGTCTCCAGAGCCTTGGCATATCCTCTCAAGCTGTCACACTGAGTTCAAGTTTATTATGGTGATTTTCAGAAATAGGCCATGAGGAGGATTTTTCCTTCATGCATGTTGATTCTTATTCAAACTGCAGAGGATTTAAAGTCTGTTGCACAAGATTATTAGAATATTTGCACACCCCCTACATGAAGACTTGTGTGTCATATTGTCTCAAGTTAAATCATGCTATAAATTATGTTATGCCAGGTGACAGTGAGCCTGATGTCCCCACTCTTCCTTCATACTGAACAGTTGCCTTTTGTTTGATCTGCTCTGTCACTGTAACGTCTTGCTCTAAAAGCTGGAAGAATTGGGTTATTCACGTCCTCTCCTCAAGGAAAAGAACAAAACCGCTGTCTACTTTTTACTTTAGAGAGAGCTCGAAAGTATTTCGAGCAAAATATGTTCAAACCATAAAAAGCAGAGTTCTTAAGTAACAATTTTGTATGCATGTAAGTAGAATTATGTAGTTGTTTGAATACAGAGTTATCAAGATAACTCCAAGGCCTTGAACTGATTATTGGGGAGAAAAGATGGAACCAAAAGGCTTAGACATTCCTATCAAAAAACATGTAAGAGGTTTAAAGAAGAAATCACCACAAACGGCTCATAGAGACCTAAAATGTGCTTCTTTCTAAGGAGGTCACAAGCCAGTAAAATGACGCTTATCAGAAAAGTATATGCAGCCTATCTGACAAATGGATGCAGAGTAGATGTATAAAGAAACGTAAGAGATGTACTATAATTCACTATTTGAGTAAATCCTTGAGTAATAAAAGTGATTTTAGAGTAAATGACATTTCACCATTAACCTGTATAGTTGCACACTGTATAACTTGATAACTGATGAATTTTTGTTTTTCTAACATTATGTCCCTCTTAGACATTTTCAGCAGGACTGTTATCATGAGATGGGGTTATAAATTAAGTCAGTGTTTTACGGATGATTTGTTCCTCAGTGATGAGAGACAAATCCTCAACCATTGTTTTGTGTAAAACTATATTTCAAAGTTTATCTGATGTTAATGTGAGGCTTCAGCAGCCTGAGTCAGACAAAACAAGTTGAAACCATCCAATGACTCAAACATTCATTTTCCTCTTTGTTCCCCTGCATAGCATTTTCTTGTTGAGCTGTAGTGTTAGTGACAGAATGAGGGAATGTAGTCCTATAAAGGACAGCGACTTTGGGAAGTATCTACCTGATTTAGCCTAGTCTGGACGCTCAAGGGTCATATTGGAGCCATTTTACAGAGAGGGAGGACTGTGGACTTATATCAGAAATGTGTTTAGGAAGAGATCTCGTGATGACCAGTAAGAAAGTAAGAAACACCTGCTTTAACAGCCTGTGGGTATCTGACAATTGTTAGAGGACAGATCTGTCCTTTGATCCCTTCATACACACAGTACTGGCACACTCTTTCACTTTTCCTCTCAGTCCCAGATTACAGACAGGAAGAACACCACCAGTCTCATCACAAGCTTTGGGCTCAGTGGTGAACTTATGTAGGACAGCACATTTAACTTGAGGGGGGTGAGAGAGACTTCTAGCTTTCTCCTGCACTGTTCTCAAGGGAAACTGTCTATTTATGGGGCTGCTGCTGCTGCTGCTTCAAATGGCACTTTTCTGCCCTGTAATTTTGCGCTACCCCACCAGACCACATTAATGTGCTTTGTTCACAATCTCCTGCAACTTCCCTGCACCTACAAGACTGTCATGGGAGTCAGAAAGACAAACAGACAGACACTTCTCTTGCCAGTCAGAGATTACAGGCATTAAGGCTTTCACAGTTTGAGTCAAAACAAGCTCCCATTGAGAGATGCTGTGGTGTTGTAAAAATGTCAGGCAAGAAAAAATATGTCATGTTCATGGTAATTAAAGAGCTGGATATAGCGTTGGACAGTTGCTGCTTTGTGAAGACCCCACACAGCCCACTTCCGCCACTCCATCTGAGCTCAGGCCAGCTTTTGTTTTCTCTTGAAAACCGAACAGAAGATCCTATAATGAGCAGACATTGGTCAGGATGCTGTGTGGAATCTCTGAGGTCACTGCGTCTGTCTGGTTAAAAGTGGCCATTTGGTGATAGCGGGTGACAGATAATGTAGTGTGGTTATGTGGGTTTGAAGAATCGCTGCCTGTCATTGAAGAAGTGTGATGTCATGTGCTTTGTGTACTGATTCCCCTCCCTCAAAATGAGCACTGTTCGGGTCTGTTCAAAATCAAGCTTTCATATTTTATAGTTGCCCAATGTTTTATTTGATATTTTGATATCCATAAGTACCAGAAACTTAAAGGAGAAGTTATGTTTTTTTCAACCTGGACCTTATTTCTAGCATAAAATATGTTCATTTACTCACCCATACAATTTTGGTGTAACTTGGAGTCCTTAGGGATATTTAGATCCATTTGAGATCCGCGTATATTCATATCATGGGAGTGATGGGGCACCGTCAGTGCAGCCTCTAAATAAGGCATTGTCTGCCATGAAACTCGTTCATTTAACCAATATTTTGTTATGAATCTCCAGTACTATTCCCCTGTGAGTTCGGAGCGGTTCGGAGTTGCCTTGTTATTGCCATCCAGGGTTTTTTTTACAGGGGTCACTGCTGTGCGCCACCGCAGCACGGCTCATTCACTCCATGCTCTGCGACGGTTGGCTACACGGAATTTGCTCCTGCTAATAACATGGTTCATTTTGCGTATTTCCAAATTGTCCAAACACATATTTGGATGAAATTCAGCTTTCACAGGCAGAGCCGTGCTGCAGTGGCGCACGGCAGTGACGTCATCGTAGTCAGGTTATTTAAAAACCCCTGTAAAAAGCCCTGGATGACAATAACAAGGCAACTCTGAACCACTCTCGACTCACAGGGGAATAGTACTGGTGATTCATAACAAAATATTGGTGAAATGAACGAGTTTCGCAGCAGATAATGTCTTATTTAGAGGCTGCACTGACAATGCCCCATCACTCACATGATATGAATAGGATAGATTTTCAGGCAGCTCTTATTTGACAGTAACCTAGCAGCCAAATTTTAAACCCACTGCAAAAAAATGTGGCAGTATTATTACAGGATTTACCTGAGATTAAATTCAGCCAAACACACACTGAGTTAAGCTGTGAGTTGTCTGGAAAATATAGTAAATTTCAACAGGTATTAGTATAATACAAAACTAGAAATAACACAAAATTACAATTTAGTCTGTCCCACCCCCTGAACCTTTTTCAGTGTCCTCACCTCCACTAGCCTCCAGCTCTCTTGTCTTGTGTTCTCCAAAGTTGAGGTAGAACTTCACTCCTGTACGTCCCTCTGTGCTGAGACTGACAAGGTCAGAGCCTTAATACCAAACTTGAACTTTGCAAGCACTGTATTAACATTTTAATAAACTTGTTCCACATGAGTTAGCTGACTGAAATGAAGCTGAACGGAGGCAAAGTCTTTAAAACTATGAGGTGCTCAGGCTGAGGTGGGACAACGTGAAGAGTCCCTATTGCTGTAAATGAAAATATGATATTCTGTGCAAAGACTCCTCACTACATTAAAAGCCTTTCATTTGCTGAATCCTCATTTGACCACAGCCAGACTAGTCCAGGTGCCACCCTCATTAAATTATATTCAGCTGCCTCCTGCTGTCTGCTACAGGTTTGAAACAATTGGATGACCAAGCTAAGTAGCTACAAGCTAATAATGGAAATTTAAACAAAAGGCTGACTTGTGGTCAAGCCAGGTAATTAGTAAAGCACTAAAATAACTTCTAATTAACATTTGCCCTTACACAAGCTCTATACCGAGCCAGAACACTCATGCAGATCAGGCTTGGATTTAAAACAATCTGCGCTCTTTTTTTAAAGTCTATCTCAATGTTTGTGTGTCCACAGGAGAATGTGTCCCTGGCAGACATTCTGTCTTTGCGGGACAGTTGTTTGTCTGAGGAGGAGGTGTGGGCGGTGTGTGTGGAGTGTGCTCTGGCCCTGCAGAGCATCAGACCCTCCCACCTCTTCCATACGCTGTGTATAACTCCGGACACGCTGGCCTTCAATGCCCATGGGAATGTTTGCTTCATGGAGCAGCTCAGTGGTGAGTATATGGCGCAGATACACTGTTATTTATATATTTGTTGTATAATTACAAGAACTAAATCACTTTCAAGACATTGTATACACCTTGGGTTGTTCTTCACTACTTTTCTGTACTTGACACTCTTTAATGTTTCCTATTGCTTCCGTGATTTTTCATATTATTGTGTATTATGATATTGGAGTTGACCTCCACCCATTATGTAGTCAATGTCTAACAGTAATATACTTTTATTTTGAAACAGGGAAATAAATATATTAAAGATTTGGATGTGTAAATATGAGTTAGTCTTTTAGCAGCTTAAGCTGCTTCACTTTTTTCTGCTCTGATCTGGATCAGTTGCAGTTCGCTAATTCCTCTCAGCATCACTCTGGATCTGTCTGCAGGTCTGATGCCTCTCTCCCTCACTCTTCTGTACATCAAACACAAAGACAGAATCATCCTCTCAGGAGTTATTATCCCTCCTTCCAGTCTCCAGTCTTTTTGTCATTCCCTCCTCTCTGCTGTACTCATTCTCTCTCTCTCTCTGTCTCAGCCTCCACCTCATCACTGACACACACTCATGCATGCAAACACACACAGTTTTGCAGTCCTGTTCCAAGCCCTCATGCCAAATGTCAGAAATTGATAAGCATTGATTAGACTAGCAGAGTTAGAGTTGCCAGGGGGATTGTTGTTGTGGTAACAGCTTGGTTAGCCTATCAGCAGTCAACCTGGGCTGCACACACACACACAAACGCTCTCACACGTTGCACAGCCAGCATAGCATCCTTTATAGTGTTGTATCCATTTAGTATCTCTAAACAGATCTGTAGCAGCAGAGACACTATGAAGTGATGTTTTGATGACTCTGTCAGCTGAAATCCTCCAAAGGCTCATTTGGTGTCCTGCTTTATTGGATTGTGTTCAGTCTCCTGTGACTGTGATTCATCCGGTAGATGGAGAAAGGAGCTGCGCTGCCCACATTACCCGTCGTGTGTTGCTGAACACGTCCTGAAAACAGTGCGTCTATATCATTAATCACAACACTGCGCTCTCTCAGCTTTACTCGCAGCACAGTTTCCTGTTGATTCCATTTAATTCAACTCTTTGTGCGATAGCGGTGAAATTTCAAGCTGACGCACACTTCGACAGCCAATCCCGCGCTCCCACACAAACACTGCCCCTGTGAGGCTGCATAATAGAGTGACCTTGCGGGCTGTAGTCATGAATCTCAGTGAGAATAGATGTTGCCACAGTGACTCGTCAATAGGGTTTATTTCAGCTAATTAATTACTGCAGTAATAACAGGAAGGCAGTTGTTCGTGACTGTGGATGATGTGGCAGCAACGAAGCAGCCGGCTGGAGCAACAAAATGTCCTCTAATGGTTTTCATAGCACGTTGACTAAGAGGAGTTGCAAATATTCCTGGGAAGATTCGATGTGCGAACTGTTCATATGTGAAGAAACGGGACTGACTCTGTACAAACAGCCCATTTGGAGAGTGTTGAAACAGTAATATTGCTCAGCTCATACTACCTGTTGTGCTGTGCTAAAGTGCTGTAGGCATACATGACTCACCAAGCTCTGACCATCACCCAGGAGGCAACTGCGTCACTGACAACCGCTGTTTCTTTCTCTCTCTCTCTCCGCCTATCTCTCTGGGTTACAGTTCTCAAAGAGTTTAAATGCCTCATCCTCCTTTGTTCTCCCCTCTGTCCCTTCTCTCCATCATGTGTGTTTGAACTGTCAGCGCTTTTGAGAGGACAGAAGAAGACGAGACGGGAAAAGGAGACGAGGAAAAGAAAAGAAATTAGTGACCAGGAGATCAAAAAAGCAAAAGAAGAGAAGGTGGGAAAGATGTGAGGAGAGAAGGGCAAAGGGAAGGGGGGAGGAAAGGAAAAGAATAAATGAAAGTAAAAGAGAGGAATGGGAGAGAAGGCAAAAGGACAAGGGAGGAAAGGAAAGACTGGGACAGGAAGGGGAAAGAGGAGAGAGGAGAGGAGATGAAAGGAAAGGAAGGAGAATCAAGGAATATGAAGTTTAGATGAACAGGAGCAGAGGAAGGTAAAGTTTACAAGAGAAGAGGAAGAGAACAGACAGAGCAGGAGAGAGTAGAGGTGTCTTACTCACTCAACCTGCGAGACAATATCATGGCTCATAGACACTCGTTTCAGTCTCCTCCTTGAACTCTAGCTCAACCTCTCTCCCCCTGTGTCCGACACTGAGGGACTCTACATTGTGATTACAGTGTGTGTCTTGCGTACAGCCAGTGCGAGCGCTGGCCTATTTCAGAGGGAGGATGAGGCTGCACGGCTCCTGTGTGGCTGATTCAGCTTCTGATCTGCAGATACAGCTGCTGTCTTGTTTGTCAGGGATTATGTCTGACACATGAATTATGCAAATAAAGGGAAACGGCTGCACAAGCTCACTGGACTGTTGTGGTTCGGCACGGGGGATACATATTCCACTGATTTGCATCTCATTACAGCAGATGCTTAGCCAAGTGGGTTACGGTACAGAGCTGACATGCCTATACATCACAGCGTTCACTTCAAACAGCCAATGCACTGCGTGTTCCCTCTCAATGACATTGTGATTGATGTGCTGCTTTTCAGACAAGTTTAATGGTGCCATTAATTGGTGTGTTTTTGACCTGCAGATGATCCGGAAGGCTCCTTTGTACCTCCCGAGTTTGACAACACAGGCAGCACGTTTGAGGTGAGAGATTGAGAGTAACACCTGGACTCGGTCAGTTGCACGCGGACACTGACACCATGTGTGTTTTCTGAGGTGGAGGAGAGCTCTGCTCGTTCTTGTTCCTCTTATAAGTTTCCTGCACAAACCAGCAATCACTCAGATGCAAGGTTGTCTTTGTCGTTTCTGTCAAGTGATGACATGAAATAGGAGGCAGCACTCCAACAGTAAAAGAAACAAGGTCACAAGCTTAAAGGATCATTCTGGTTTATTACAACAGAGTTTGGACCATAATTTCTACCTGTCATATTAGCTATACTTTTTTTCATAATATGATCATGTTTTGGAGAAACCAATTGTTTCGTGTATGTGTGTTACTGGTAAAATAGGTGCTATACAACATGGATATTTATTTATTAGTTAAACACACACTGGTCACTTTATCAGGTACACGTGTGCACTGTACATGTGCTGTTTTTGGTCACATTGTCTTCATTATTCTAAGGCTGCCATTAAAGGCAGAGTTGTATTGGATTACATTATATTGAACACCATTTGCCCTTTCTACACACAATACAGGCAGGCAATATCAAAAAACATTATACACATCATAAAAGTAGATTTTCTGTTAGAACTATACACTTTAATAATCTTTTTGATGATCTGACTGCTCATTGTTGTTGCCAGTAATATTCCTACTGTTATTTCAACCAAGAGAAACAATGGGAAAGCTCCAAAATGAAGGCTTATGTAAAACACACCTGAGTTTTAAACATCACCCAGTTGAATCCTATGGCAGACTGTTATAGAGTATTGAATAATCCGTTTTTTTTTTAATGGCAGCAATTTCTTTTTGTATAGCCCATTTTTTACAAACAGTTTGTCTTAAAGGGCTTTAACTATTACATCTTTGCTCTGCCCTCTCACTTTTCTCAATAACACATGAATACAGTAGTAGTTGTGTCATAATATAGAAGATTACTGCCAAAAAAAAAACAAAAAACATTCACTTCTGTGTTTTCTCAAGTGTGTTTTTCTCAAGGGAGTTTTAACGCACAGCCAGAGTAAAAGCAAAACAGGACTTAAGGCCAGCTGAGTATTTACCGTTCTATTTTGGTGACCCACAGTGGGATCCGCCTTGCACATGTGTTTAGCAAAAAGAATGGTTACAGCCCACTTCAGAAGTCAGGAGTGATGTTTACGTCTCGGGTTTGAACTCAAAAGCACCTGGTTTAAATCCACTTCTGGCAAATACCATACCATAATATCTACTGTCAGTGCAGTGAAGCAAAACAAAACCCTCCTCATAAATACACACAATACATATCAATTACCGCCCAGAATGGAGAGAGGATCCTGGGTTGTTGTTTTTTTTTTATCATTTTCTGTACCTAATTTCACAGTTGCAGCTGCTTCCTGACGATGAGTGTTTTCATCTCCTTCATCCCTGCCTACAGGGCCATGTTTACTCCCTGGGCTCGACACTTTCTGCTGCACTGAACTTTGTCATTGAGCCAGAGCTAGAGGCAGAGCTGGGAGAAGAAATCCAGAAGTTGTTGGAGCAGATGCAGGAGCAGAAGCCTGAGGATAGGCCGCTTCTACAGGTATAAAAAACCCCTGCTCACTCTTTTTAACTGCTGTGGGTCTTCTAGAAAGTTACATGGTTTCACCAGAGAGGTGATGAAAATCGGTTAAGTGTCTGAAATGTTTTGTTAAATGTTAAATTAGGTTAATGTGAAGGAGATGTAAAATCATCATGACTTTTCTTCACATCTAGTGATTAAAAAACAACTTGGACATAAAAACATAAACACACAAACACAGTGAAATAAATTCATGCAGGTTTAGAGTCATCATGATTCCAGGAGATAGACAGTGATTGCACAGCTGCGTGTGTGGTCAGTGTGACGCACTAAGTCATAAAACATATCCTGGCACAGTGCTACATCACTGTTAATTTAGTGTTTCACAAGCAGAGTCACATCGGTCCTTAAGGAGAAGTAATTATGTTTACAGTAATTATGGCTGTAGCACTAATTAAAGTATTTTTTATTTCTCTTGATGAAAAATTGGCAGTGTACATGCTGTAGTCAGTCAGTGCTCTTGAGCACCATCAAGTGGAAATAGTGTGTAAGTGCAAGTCCATTCACCCTCACTGTGTCACATGAACTTCAACAGCAGGGTAAAATGAAAGTAAAATAGAATAAATATTTAATATTGATTGTTTGAGTCAATTAATGAATTAATGTAAGTGGTAATGGTGGACAAAATCATTATAAAATTCATGTCACGTCTAACATTCATATTACAGTTCAAAGTGCAGTAAAATTAAAAAAAAGAGATGAGATGTTATAACATGATAGATTGTAACTTGACCTAGAAATATCTGACCCAAAAAGAAAGTGTTTATAATATATATATTTTCTTCCTAATAGAGAAGTAATAGAGAGCTCCATATGTTCAACTCACTTCTGCTCCACTAGGGATTGTAACTCTGTGTAATCTCTGATTCCGCATCTGTGTTATGAGGTCTTTAAAAAAAGAGTAAACTTTCACTTTCTTAAAACAAAAAAGGTATGTGCAAAAGTAGAACATATGCTATGTCTGGAGAAGTGCAAACCAACAGGTTTAATTCTCCCATAGGACATCGTGTCCCTGGCTGAAGCTCGGCTGTCTCACACCTCCTCTGCCGCTGTGTGCCGGAAGCTGTCTTCTGTTGGGCGACGGGTCCTTTCCATTGAATCAGTTTCAACTTTTCAAGGTCGATTTATCACATTTTATTTCAACATGTCACAGGTTGTTGTCAGCTGGTATGAACTGCTCTCTTTGTATCTCCGCAGATGGTCAGGAAAGCTCCTGGGAGGCAAGATGGCAGCATCTGAAACCTAGATGTCTGCTAGGAAGACTTAGCTTGGATGATAATACCAAAGACCCATGTGGTGACAGTGCTGTGAAGACAAACAGTCTGTCCAGGCAGCAGGTAGCTGCAAACATTTTCGAGAAGCTGCCGCTCTAGAGAAATAAATAACTGAAGTACACCAGAATATAAAGCAAATAGTAATTGGTCTCGCTGTAGTTCAGTTAGCCTGAGTAGGATTTTTTATTTTATTTATTTTTTTCATTTTCAAAATCAAGGACCAAAGCACAAAAGAATGTGGTGGTAAAATATTAAATATAACAATATCAACTTAGCTTATACATGGATATCAGCATGAAGAAATAAAACAACTCAATGGGAAGCAGTAAAATACAGTTTAGTTTATGAATCATATGCAGAACTTGCAATCACTTCACTAAACCTTTCACTCTAATCACACTGGTCGATATCTGTCATCTGCAGGAGGTCTAGGAGCAGTGATTCACTGAGATTACATGAAAGTTTCGTATACAGGTTGTGGAGGAAAATGTCTGTGACACAAACCACCCTGATAATGTTATAGCATTAAAAGTAAAAACAGAAACAGACGTCTTAGTAGTTGATGCCATAAAAATGGATTCCAACAGTACCGATGTGATTTCAGAAGTGTTATTTATCAGTTCACAAAGGGAACCTCTACACTACCTCACCATCTGTTTTCAACAGTGTAATGCAAGTTTTAAACTCATGTAAAGCTGATTGCCATGGCATTGATCATAGAGCCTAACAAACTCTTGTCCAGAGTCACACCCAATCTCTGCTAACAGCTTGATGCTAAGAACTAACTTAGCTCATCTTGAAAAGATGGTTTCCTTTACGGATTGGTAAACTTTCCCGGCCATTATGTTTGCCATTTCCAAGCATGATGGTAAAAAGGTAACCCCTCATGTTGATGTCCCCATTAGCTTTAAGTCATTCTGGTGTATTTTATAACACGCCCATGTGCCATATCAGAAAGATTATATTGTTTAGGAACCATCTATATAATAAATAAGCATTAACCTCCTAACAACACAGAAAATCATAACAGATCTTAAGTAAAAAGAATTGAGCAACGTTCATTTAATTTCATTTCAAATCTGCTCTTCACCAATTGGTGTATAAATAATTCTCTGCACTGCAGATGAAACAAACCACTGAATGCAGTAAATGTTCTCTGCAGGTGTGCGGAGCCTGGGATTCCTCTCTCTGGGCTGAGGATATAGACGACAGTGAAGGAGACGGCATGGTCTTGGCAGATGAGATGGACTGCAGGTCCCACAACAGTTCACCTGTGAGGAGGACAGCCCAGCAGAGGCTGAACAGGGTGAGGGGGCCTCTTAACCGCTCCTGCTCTGTCCCAGACTCCAACAACCCCCCCTGTCTTTCCCCTCCACCACATGGAGATATCAGTATACCAGTATCGGACCTCACTGAGATAGGAGCGGATGAACACTTGAGCTGCAAGTCTGTGTGGAGTAACAGACTCCAGAGACTCAACAGGGGCAGGTCCTGTGAATCTTACCCACATAGCAGCTCTGAGGATTATATGAACTCAGCTGTGGACAATCAAATGTCCCAGGAAAACAAGGATGCAGCAGAGTTTTTGTGCAGTGGGGAAACAGAGGATCAGGAGTGCTATGAAAGTGACTGTGACCAGGATTTAGCATCTTCCTGTCAGGACCTGGAAATGGACCAGGACTCTTCTGGGGACCAGAGTGCATTGAACAACAGCCTCTACATTCCTAATAACCACATGACCAAAAGCATGCTGTGCCTGAATGAAGAATCTCAGGATGAGGTTAGCCACTGCAGTTGCATCTCAAATTTGATCACAGTTATGTCTGCTGCTAGAAGAGCAGTTTATGAAGAGAGAGTCTGAAGCATGATAGGGGTTCCTATGGTGGTTCTGTTGGTCAGTGGAGAATATGAGGAGTTAGACAGATGAACTAGATTTGTACTGTGGTGTCTTCTCTAAAATGTTATGACTATTAACAAAACTTAGACTGACAAAATCTTCATGTCCACAGAATTTCACAACTTCAGAAGATGGAGACGAGGATATATTTTTAGTACAGGATTTGAGTTTTTTATCCTGGAGAGAAATATGCTGCTTACCGTTACCATCCCATAGATCAGGCATGGGCCAACTATTCCACAAAGGGCAGGTGTGGCTGCAGGTTTTCTTTCCAACCAAGCAGCAGCACACCAGACTTGACTCATGTGATCAACTGATCTCAGTCTTCAGACAGTTGATTGGTCAAACTGTGTGCTCTTGGTTGGTTGGAACAAAAATTCTGCAGCCACACCAGCCCTTTGTGGAATAGTTTGCCCATGCCTGCCATAGATGATTATGAGTTCTGCTTATCTTATTTAATTTACAACAATGAACGTAACTTTCTGTTTTAGTTCTGTTATTCATCGGCTAAAAGCTGAAGACCTTTAAGAGACATATAGTTTGTTAGTTTAATGAGACTTTTTGTTGGTTGAGTCTTAGACAGAAGTATTCAGTCTTAAGAGACAAGATTAATGCCACAGGTTTTCAGCAACATTAACACTTCTAAAAGACAAATCATTAGAGGTTAAAGATCCATTTAAGAGGGATCGCTGGAGTTTGAGTTCATTAGGCCTCAGATAGCAGCTGAAGCTCTTAATCTGTAACTCATTTCTTTTTAAGTGGGGGTTGGTTTTTTCTTTTTTATCTAGTGGATCTCTCTCAGAGAGTTACTGACACGTGGACGGAGGCTGACGGTAAATGAGCTGTGGGCTCTGTGCTACACCTGTCTGTCCTCACTGCAGACCTACATCGACTTCCCAGGTGAATTTACCCGCTTCATGGATGAAACACTTTACATCCATGTTATTACTGTTATTTTTTTCCATAACCAACACTTATTTTTGCTGTTCCTTTGAGAACCAGCTCATACAATAATGATGTGAAAATTCAAAGGAGAGAGCAAAAGTGGAATGAAGAAAAATACTATTCAAAAGATGCTGCATGCCTTGAACCTTGTTAGTCACAATTCTCTGCGGCTGATTTCTGTCTTTTTCACCAGCTTATTTATGCTTAGACACATTGTACGTGGGCTGCGACGGTGAGGTGCTTTTCTTGAAGCCTAAAAACATAGGTAGGTTTACTTTTGTCCTGTGCTGTAGCCTGTGCTGTTTTAATCTTAACTGGTTTACTGAGGTAATAGTGTCTGGGGACTTTAATGGTTAACATTCAGAATTCTTTGCAGGACCTTTAGATGAATTTTATCTTGCTCCTGAATATCAAGAACATGGCATTGTGACTGAAAAGGTCTGTCTGAACTGCTTTCATTAATTAACTGTCACTGATGGTTTGCTCTGGGTGTAGGTTTACCCCCCTTTTCTCTGTTCTGTCTTGGCTCAGGTTTGTGTGTATGGTGTTGCTGCTATTCTGTGGGCCACAGCCAAGTTCAGTTTATCACCCAATCAAAAACTGGCAATGCCTCGTAAACTGAAGAGACTGCTCCTGGAGATGGCGAAGAGGACGCCCATTGAGAGACCTACCATCATTATGGCTAAAAAGGTTTTATTTAACATTTTCTTGAAATCAATGCATTGCTCCTTTAATCTTGCACTTTGCTGTGCCAATTTTTTCTCTTTTTACCTCTGCCAGCCTAATGTATTTATCACCAAGGCTCTCTCCCTGACACTGCATGCCTTACATGCGGCCTCCCATATTATTCCATTTTCTCCTTCAGACACAAAACCCTGCAATTTGCAATTCCCTACTGCACCGGCCTGAAATTGATCCTGCGTCATCCCATTACTTTTCTCCTTCCTGTGCTCCCACTGATCTCTGACTTAAGCAGACCCATCAACAGCAGAGCCATTTTAAGCTCACTGCTCTTACATAAAGCAGTGACATTTAAAATAGCTGAAAAGAAAAGAAATCATACACGCACATTTTAAGAGAATGGCAGACTGACTGTTGATTGTTTATCAATGTATTGTTTGAATCTTTTTCTTGTTAATGTTTTTATTACAAAACAGAAAATGTGTCATTTTAAGTAGGCTAAAACCTGTTGACAAGAAACAATTACACATATGAGGACAAGATGCAGCACAAATGTTGGCACAGATAGATCACCGTGCAGATCACCTGGCTCTGGTGCCATCAGCATGTCACCATTTTTAATTTGTCCAGTACTCTGTTTTATGGGCAAATAATTGATAGCATTCCCACCAACCTTAGCTGTCCTCGTGTGTGGTGCTAATTAGCTATAGTGCCAATGGCAGCTAGCAGCATTGTGTCAGTGTCAGCATGTTAACATACTCATAGTTTATACAGCATATATCATACATGCTAAACTAAGCCATCATCATTACCTATGCACTGTGAGCAAATGTTAAAATGTTAACATGTAGATCAAGTTATCACTGTGCCCCAAAAATACATTGTTACAGCACAGAATTGAATTGACTAAGCATAGAAAAGTAACTTAAAGAAAAATCAAATTTGAACCTTTGTCATTTTACTTCTCTTATTAATTTTCTACTTTAACATTCTCTTGAATAATTTCTGACTTATTTTATTTAATCTTTTTTTATTGCCTCACTGTGAAAAGAACTTTGAATTTGTATTAACCTGTTTGAGAGGTTCTCTATGAATGAACCCCAGTTTGATTTGAATATCAGTGTGCAAATATCACAACTTCAGAGAGGCACGTCCAAATTGGCATTTCCTTTTCAGAGGAAAACCACTCGTAATTTAAATATAGAGAAGCTTATAAAAGTGCCTTGTCATTTTCTCAACGAGAAAGCAAGGAACTTGCCTATGAAAACACCATTATGATGCTGTCAGTCATTTCTTTTAAAATATTGGCTGGTTTTTTTTAAAAACTGGGTGTTTGATTAACTGTTATGATATGACTAATGTGTATGTGAGGTGTTCTGCATTGTTATCACACTGTTTATATGTGGATCTGTTCCAGATCTGTCGTGACTACTTATCTCATCAAGGAACAAATGCTGAGATTGTGTGGAACAACCTCATCAGCAGAGTTCACCCGGTAAAGCTGCCTTTGTTACTCACCACAGATACATTAGACCTTTATGTCTTCATTTCAATCTTAGGTTGAGTCAGCTTGTTTCTGTTTGGTTTTGTGTCACTAAAAAATAGATGGTATTGCTATTGTTCATCTTATTCTTGTCCTTATTCTTATTCAGTTGCTATTATTTCCTTTTACTGGACAGTTATTAGTGAAGATACAGGTTTAAGAGACAGGGGTATGACATGCGACAAAGGTCTACTGCTGGATTCACACCATGTTGCAGTTTTATGACACGTTTTATGGCAGTTTTATTCAGTGTGACCACTCGACCAGCAGAGCCCTCTTGCTTGCTTATGTAATGAATCACTTCTATTATCTTTCAGCCAGTCTCAAAATCCACTGATGCAGAGGATTTGAGTGCATCCAAAACTCATTACAGCTCATCTGAAGAGTCTGAACAAAACAACAGTGGTAGGACAACTTCGCTTCAGTATGGATGACCCTCATGCAATATAGTTTACCTTAAAATGTATAGTATATTATACGTTGAATGTGACAAATATCAAGAAGCCCTCTTGACTTGCAATTTGATTATCTATTAATGTCACTTTTTTTTACATCTAATATTAATGATTGTAGGGATTCAAAGACATCATGGCTTTTATTTAGATCAACACAGAAGAATGCGTCTCTAATATTTTACACATTTTATGTCATTTACAGACGTGCATTGCATGAGACAATATCACTGATATTGTATCTGGCATTCTTGTAACTGTGTGTAGGCTTTGTGCCCATGGCCACTGAGAGCCGACTGGCTCCTGTGCCTGGCCCTGTTCCCCACAGCTATCCAGTCACCAAGGAGCTCCAACTCCCAGAAGCCTTCACTTCCACTGCCACACACTTCACCCCCATCATCCTGACCAATGATGGAGACTCAGAGGAGGGGAGCCAAAACCTTGGAGCTGCCATTGAAGGGTAGGATACTGTGGAGTGTACATTTTTTAATAAAATTGATTCATCATATTTAGAAAAAAGAAATTTGGAGTTTCACACTATTTTATGGATTAAAGACACAAGATATAATGTGTTAAGTAGAGAGCTTTAGAGGGGCTGGTGTTTGTATTCAGTTTCTTTTACACCTAGCCAACAGTTTCTTTGCTAACATCAATGACTCAAGGGATTCTCTACTACGACATTATGGTCTATATGCCAGGCTCATAACTAAACTGATAATCAATCAGATCCAATCATGTGAACAAAACAAATATGCATATTTCCAGCAATGTTGAACAATTTCTTGTTTTTAAAAGATGAAAAGAAAACACTGAAAAGAGAAAAAGAGAATAATTGTTAGAGATTGTTCCTTCTCCAGGACTATGGATGGATTCACAAAAACCAGTGAACACATCGAGGAAAAGGATGTTGATTTCACTTCACACTCTGAGTACCCCTATCCTGCACAGACTGAACCCGGTCTACAAACAGAGGAGTCACCTGTTAATAAGGCAGTTATAACATCAACCTCCAGTGACAAGATGCAGGTCGGCTCTTCTGCTGACCCTGACGTTTCCTGCCTTGAAGTGTGTCTTCCTCCACCATTATCTCCTAACCTTAACGGTTGTGGTGTCTTCAACAATTACCTCTTCCGTCAAGATCCCACCACAGGACGTCTGTCTTTAGTGCCTGTGCAGGTCAAGGCCCCTGATTCTCTCCTCGGGTTGGATATAAATCTCTCGCTAGTCCCACAGCCTTTGCAAAGACTAATCTCGGCTCCAGAAAATGCTGTAGGTCCCTTTACTAACTGTCTGAATGTGCCTGTGGGGCCTGAAGCTCAGGCAAATGACCCACCATCATATTTCAATAGTAGCTCCATCAGTCTGGAACACAGTGTGCCCACAGCTCACAATGAACAAACAAATCCAGGAATACAAGGTGAGAACCGGTTGCCCCCTGAGTCCCTCCCCACCAAAGTCCACCCAGCCTTACAGGAAGTGATTGACCTGCTCAAGGGAGAGTTTTCACTCAATGGGGATTTGGATAATGGAAATCAGGACATCTCCATGGGTATGTATCTCATCAGGATTTAGTTTTATTTTTGCTTAATTTGCTTGATTTACACAATACTAGTGAAAAGGCTGCTCTACCTCTAAATCAGTGAGTGCAGTCAGGGGGTATTAAGATTGTGGAGTAACTGAATTAATAACATATACTGTACCTGTTTGTGCTTTTTAAAATCAGTTTAAAGTGTTAATATTCAGAACATGGCAGGTGGTTACTGTGCGAACATTGCACAAGTTGTTGAACCACTGGATTTTATGCATCTTTATCTGTTTAAGGACTAATATAATATTTATTGCTGTTTTTACAGACAAAAATAATATGTGGTGATTTATGCAGTCCAGTAAAACTAGAAATATTTGTGCACGGTTCATATGTACAGAGAAATCAATACCACAACCTTAATACTCAACACAACATTCATATTCCTTTGGTGTTTAAATTTATTCCAAACTTTTAATACTTCAGTTGCTGTTCAAATCTGGCTCACTGGGTACAAGGAGACCACCTCCACACAGACTACCCCTCTTCTCTCTGTCTCCACAGAACAGCTATAGGGATATTAGAATAATGTGTCTGGTTTATAGTTTGGGCTTCTTTTTTTTCTTTTTTTTACGCAGATTGTGCTCTAACATCCATCACACACACAGTGTAGTTTACAAGTTATTTGGCTCCAACAACATAGAGCTTTCCTCTCTGATAGCAGAGTGAGCTGTTGGGATGCCCCTCGGCTGAGAGAAACAGATAAAGCTCTGTCTTGTCTAACTGTACCCATTGACGTCAGAGTATGCCAGTGGAAGGCATAAATGAACTAGACAGCTGCACTGTCGTGGAGAACAGACACTCCTATGTCTGACCTACCCCTAAGTGGGTTAAAAATTAGCACAGTTTTCTTTAATACCATTCAACACCTTCAGTGCCGTCATTGTTGAATTAAACAATGAGGGTGTGATCTGCTCCATGATCTTGTGTTTAGTTTATCGGACATATTCATTTGAAATCCGTCTGCTTGTCTCTTCCGAGGGGAGTACATCTTCTCTTTGAAGGACCTCCAGTACCACACGTTCGCCAGTGTTGTGAAGGAGAGGTTCAGTGATCTGTACTGGGAAGAAGACTTACTGGGTGTTTTACACTGCCTGGTCAACTACAGCCCAGCGGCACCGTGAGTCAGACTATTAAGAAATGAATGTTAACCACAAATGCATTATATTCCACCAATTTAGCTTGAATCCAGTCATTATATCACTGATTGAATAATAATTAAAGGTTCCATGTTGTATAATGTGAATTTTCCATGTGTAATGTGATTATAAAGCAGCTCTAGGATCTGATTAATATTGGGAAATTATCAAAGCCTCAGTCCACATAGAAATACATAGCCTGTATTGAAACAATTAGCCACCAGAACTAATGTAACTTGTGACGTCACAGTGAAACAGTGCTGTGCCCCAGCATGTCCCACATGGACCCACCATCCTGCCATGTTTTTAATTTGATCCCTCACTCAAAACAGAGACTCAGGGCCTTTCTTCTGGCTGACTGGCCTGTTATAACTGGAGGAACTAGAGTTAGAGTTAGGGTTTTGGTTCTTGGAATAACAAAAATATCTTCTTATGGACCAACACTTCAAATATGGGACCTTTAAGGGTAATTCACTGTAAGTCACTCTTGAGAAGAGAGCCAGTCCTGTGACAATAATGTGTTTCACCCTGTATTTTCACATCTAAATCAACCACCCAACACCACAACATCATTCTGCTGTAGCACCATTATGAATTCTTGCCACATTACCACATTTGAGAAATTTCACAGTTCAGTTTTAATGACTGTATCACTCACAGAATCATTCAAAGACTCAAAAGTTTTTTTTTTCTCAGGCAGTGTGTTGTTGATGAATGAACTTTATATAAGTCTACATTATGAATTTAAAACATTAGCAGTGCTGTCAAATTAATTTTCACGACCTGAAAAGAGGTGTTTTTCAACAGCACAGCAGCCAGTGCAGTGTGTCTAAACAGTGAGAAAACACTCAGATGTTTAATTTATTCTTATGTGGCTTCTGAAGATCAGGCACGCTGTGTGATCTAGTCCCCACTGAGCATGACCTCTCCTCCTCTGCACACTCACTTCATATACATCTTCACACCCCACACAAAGTATTCAAATGAGCATTAATGCAACACACTCTTCATACATAAACTTCAGTCAGCAGCGATGGTCCCTATGGCAACAGCTTTGCAGTGTGTGTGTTGGTGTCGAGGAGAATACCTGACAACACTAGAGACACACCTAAAGCCTCATCTGCTTTGTTACTGATATGCTGACAAGTAGCCCTGGGAGTGCAGAGGGGTGGCTTAAGTGCACGAATGAATACATGAATGAAGTCAGTAAATTCCACGCTTTGCTCCTCTCTTCATTTATATGTAAGCCAGAGACGAGCAGAGGGTCGAGCCTATCTTTTTATCCTGGCATTGCCGTGCTCAGGGCAACATGTGGGAAGAGTCTTTAATCTGCTGTGGTAGGGAGACATCACAGCTTTCTAGTGAGATAGACACTCTTTCCCTCTGGCTGTGGGCTCAATCGCTGGGCTCGGCCATGGAAGGTAATTTTTTTTTCCACTGTTCCAGTTTTAGTGAGGGGATAGAGATAGCTGCTCTATTGAGACATTGTCCATTCTAACTCTGACATGGACTGGAATGAACTGTGTGTTTTGTTTTGTTTTTCCTTTAAGGCAAATCTCAAGTTTGATGTGATGTCAACAGTTTTTCTAACAGTGTGTTTTTTCTCCGAAATGATTATTTTTACACATTTAAATCCACTTTGGCATTATTCTTTAATAAGTGCTAATTATCCCCAGCTTTGATATCTGTTGGTGTTTTCTCTTTCCTCATGTGCCCCTTACAGCGGCTCTGATGAGCAGCCTTCTTCAAAGGCTGTGAAAAGGGCAGCTCTCGCCCCACCCTTGATAGCAACTGTCTGGAGAGGGAAGAGAGAAGTTTGCCTGCACGGCCATCTTGATATGAATGGAAACATCCACACCTCCAGTCCTGCTGCTGTGGATTCTTGGGAAAAGAACGGGGCCCGACCCTGTCATGAAGAGAACGAGACAACACCTGAAGATTCTGAATTGAAATCAGAGCCGAGACAGCACTCTGTTAGTGAAGGTAGGAGACTGCTGTTTATCTAATTTTCAACTTCATCCTTGTTCAAAGATCTGTCTCATGAATTTAGAATCTCAAAGTCAAATTTGCATCCAGTTCTAACTTTATAAAATAAACATTTATTACAATCAGACAAATACAAATATCCTGTTGTATCTATTGAATTGTTATAATTGGTTGTTTGCAGAAAAAAGCAGCATAGCATGAAAGTTCAAAATGTGTGATTTATGTGGCAAAACTAAGAAAGTAATGCTGTCAGATAATCGAAATTTTATGTAAAACTTTTTATATAAAATTTTCCCTATGAGCTGTGGAAGAGTAGAAGTATAAAAAAACATTTAATGGAGATACCCAAGTAAACTTTAATTGGCTCAGACGTATAACCAGGCAAATGTTCTAGATCTTTCGCCACTGCCACACTGAGAACAACGGAAATGATAATTGTCTCCTCTATTTAAGTAAACTACCTAAATAGATTCATAAAAAGGGTTTTAGAGAATTTTCACTTAATAAGAAAATTCAAAGTACCATTGTAGCCGGACCTCTCTGTGGTGTATTGATGTATTTCTCTTTATTTGGCTGCTGACTGAAGTCATGAGAGCTGTGAGTGGCTGTTGGATGTTGCTCTTAAGATTGTAGCACATTGAAAGGAGTCCAAGGCTGAAGGCAAGCAAATGCTGGAGATTCTTTTTCCTCTGGAGCTCTTTCCTGGCCAATGACATTTACACACACACATGCACAAATCCCCTCACACACTGGCTGTGTTATTGAAATATGCTAGACATGGGATCTCAATTACAAACAACTTGGTTACGAGATACTGGAGATAAAAAGATAGAACAAGTTGAGCTTGAACTGCCTTTAAGTTCATCCGTTAACAGTAGTTGCATTGTGCAGCCATGATAGGGTTAGCAACAAATACCCCCAGCACCAGTCTCTGCTCTCTTTCTCTCTCTCTTTTTTCTTCACATATCCAGTTTGTCTGTTTGTTTTTGTTTTTTTGGTCTTCCATGTGATTCAGTCCCTTTCTTCTTCTCTTCTCTTTCCCTCCTCTCTCTCTCCGCTGTCCCTGTTCACTGGTCGAGGTGTGAGCATGGACTGTTCAGACGTAGGGGTCATGGAGGGAGGAGATCATTCAGTGGGGGGCAGCGATGAAAGCCCCTCTGAAGCTGAGTTTCTGTCGGGGAGAAGAGAGGCTGGGCTACTGGGAGCCCACAACGAACAGATGAGCCCTGACTGCTCGGAGGACATGGAGGACAGCGACTCCCTGGCTTCGGATCGACTCATCTCGCCTGGATCCAGAGCAGAAGGAAGGGGCCTCGACTTGAGCAACGTGTGGGCATTGGCCTTTTTTGGAGAAGACTGTTTTAGTCCAGAGGTGATGCAGTATGCAGTGAATCTGGGACAGCACACTGGATCGCCGTGTCTAGATGTGAAAACACAGGTAAGTGAACCTGTGAAGGCTACTGCCAGTGACTCATATCTGACCTTAACCCTGTATCTTTGAACAAACAGCAGACTGCATGAAGCAGCCAATATACACAATCAGATTCTATTGCCATAACACAATAAAATGTATATCATAAACCATAAATTGTGCATGTACTGAACATACAGAAAGAGGTTGTGTTTAATCGTGCAAAAACTGGCATCCTCTGCTGGTTTTTTGAAGGAGACACAACAGGTTTTCATTGAAAGAAAACACAGAGGCACTTGATTCTTCGAACATCTTATTCTTTGTTATTTTACATTCAAGAGCTTTTTAAAAGCAGTTTAACTTTCCTGTCTCATACAGTCCCTTACCATGTCTAGTTTCATGAACTAGCGCAGGAATTATTTTCTTGACTGTGATGAAGTGGGGCACGGTCAGGCTTTGGGGTAAATAGGGCGAGAACATGTGGGGGACTTTAAGATAATTGGCATATTATTCTCTCCAAACTGGATCTGAATATTAATATGTTGAACTTAGCCCTTGGCAGAGGAAGTTATTATCATTTGCAAAAGAATATTAATGAATCGTCTTTGTGTTTGTTCACTTTGATGGCACCACTACTCTTTCAGAGGGTTTGTGCAACAGCTAATAACACACCTTAAGAGCCGAGCGGCTGCGACTTCTCACTCATTTCACTTCAAAAGAGCTGTTGTGTTCTGTTGCCACGGTGAACAGGGGGGAGAAGGAAAAAAATGAAGACTCTGCTCTGCGCACACTGGAAACACCTGAAGGCTTCTTTCAGTGAAAGGCATGTGCTGTTATTTTAGGGCCTTTGTTTGATTTGGTGTGATTTCCTTTGAACAGGAACTGCAGCAGCAGCTGATAATTGAAACAAGGAATCTAAAGAAAACTAGAAATTTCTACCAGAAGCTGATTCAACAAGAGAGAAAAAATAAAGGTTGGGTGCCCAATTCGCAAGATCACTGTTGTATGAAAACAGCATTGATTGCAATCAATAAACTGTGTATGTACTGTATCCTAAAGGTTCAGAGAGCAAAGTGATGCTGTCCAAACTTAAGTCCCAGCTTGAGGAGCTCAGGTCCAAAGTGGTCTTCCTGGATTGTGTGAAGAAATATCTCGAGGTACTGACAAAGAACTACAGTTCCCAACACTGCTGTTTCTTCCACCAATCTGGCTCGCTAACCTTTGATACGATTTCATGTACTTCTGCAGATTCTGAGTGTGGATCAGTGGGGATTGGAGGTTTCTCTATTACCCTCTCTGGCTGTCTCTGGACCTGGATCGCTGGACCTCCAGTCCTCTGAGGACCCTTCTGTTCTGAACTTTGGCACCAGCAAAGGAAAGAGCTCTCTGCAGGCTGGATCTCCTCTGGGCCTCATGGCTTACCTCTACACAAGGTATTTTTGATCAGGGTTTTGAGTTAGAAATCCTAGTCAGGTCATGAGGTTGTAGGACTTGTGATAATGTTTCAAAGTGTTAGGCAGCCCTTGTGATCCCAGTTCTGTGCTCAATTATTTACCCTCCCTGCTGCTTTTGATGTGTCCAACTAAGGGATTCCATAATGACTCGGGTCAGAAAATTACCAGGTTACAAAAGGAAAAAGAAGATCTTTGATCTTACAGTTTGTACAACAGAACAGTTTTTCCTTGAGCCAAGATTTTGACACAGCTGTCTTTTAAAGCATGCCGGCAGTAGGGTGCAGACTATACGACAGACAACAACTACTAAATGGGATGTGGTGAAGTCATTCATGTCCCCCAGTGGATGAATCCCACTGACTTGGCCAGTGGTTCCCAAACTGTGGGATGTGGCCCCCTGGTGGGCCGTGACAGCATTGCAAGTATTGGTTCATACAAATCATTGGCAACAGTACAATGTTGGTGAAAAAAAAAGGATTTGTGAAAAAAATGCAGTTATTAAATGTGCTCAAAACAAAATGACTTATTCAAATATCTTAAAGATCCTTTCATTGATTCTTTCCCCTTGTAAATCAATGATATGAAATTTGATGTTCTTACTGGCCAGCCCACTTTGCTGCCACACCAGTGCACTTGTTTACCATCTCGCTCTGACTGTGCACTAACCATTGCATCCATTGGAGTATCCAAATGAAGAATGTTTTAATGACTGTCAGAACTGAGAGGAAAGAGAGCCCCCCCCTCAAAACAGATTATTATCCATGTTTGATATAATATAATCTAGGAATGTCTGCAACAGTGTGCCTCAATAATGTGTGTGTGATAGTTTTTGGACAACAATGGAGCTCTATGGCACAGAGAAATAAGATGTATCCGGCTCTGGATACTTATTCATTTGATCAGTCCATGATTAGTTTTGGCCTTTTTCATCAGATTTGTTGACAACATTAAATACATTTATGGCTGAGTTTCATTCTCTCACTCTCTTTCTCACCCACTGGCACCAAACAGTTTTTGATTAGTCATGGCGTTGGTTACATAAATTTTGTCAGTAACGTTAGAGATCCATCCCTAATTGTGATCTGATCTGTAAACAATGACACTATCGCTGCTGCTTTGAAGTTTGACATTACA
Organism: Selene dorsalis; assembly: GCA_900303245.1. Lineage (NCBI taxonomy): Eukaryota > Metazoa > Chordata > Actinopteri > Carangiformes > Carangidae > Selene > Selene dorsalis. Next base: position 38,321 of record OMNW01016586.1, read on the forward strand.
GCTTTGGCTTTGTATCCGTTGCCATGAGAAATGGCAACAGCTTTTCAAAAAACAAGGTCACAATCGATAATTTCTTTATCCCCTTTCAGTTTCCACTGCCTCAAGCTGAAGCTGTTTTCCACCTCTAACAGACCTGATAAGACCAGTTTATGCCCTCACATCTCAGTAAGCTATAGTCTGAACCAAGGTTATTATAGTTTTGAAATTTTCATTAGTTTTTTTTATTTAGTTTTTCGGTTTGCTTTTTTTTTCAGCTTAGTTTTAGTTAGTTGAACAAGTGATTAAGTGGTTTTAGTTTAGTTTTTATTTTGAGGAATTGACTAGTTTTAGTTTAGTTTTTATTTAGTTTTAGTCTTAGTTTAATTTTCAGGTATCAGGAAGAAGGCCTTACTTTGTAGAAGCTAACAAGGATAAAAGAATGCATGACACCAAACAAGTTTTACCAAGTCCTTTAATTGTAGTCTTTCTTCCTGTAACTTTTACCATTTCTGTGGAATCAGCAATGAGCGCAAAGTGTCTTCTTCATCAGCCGATATCCGTTATGCTGCCACCTTCTGGAAGCAGCCGGTTAACTCCAGGGACAAAACGAAACAATCAACTAAAACTAAGCTGATTTTATCTGCAGTTTAGTTTAGTTTAGTTTTTGTTAGTCAGTATTTATATTATGTTTTTTAAAAAACTGACATTTTTAGTTTTATTTCAGTTAACTAAATTATTTTTTCACTGCTAGTTTGAGTTTTCGGCTTAGTTTTCATTAACTATAATAACCCTGGTCTGAACTACACATGGGCAAGGATGTAATTCTACACAACTGTACAATTTTATGTCTGTCTTGTGGATTGTGACACTTATCACGTCAACAAAATCTGTCCAAAGAGCCACACCCATCGAAGTACTCAAAATTTCCACTGTGGTAGTTCCACTATGTGTCCTCAGTAAATGCGGTGTGTTCATAGCAGCTTTGCAAGTCATTTGCCCCAGATCTTGCCTCACAGGCAGAGTAGAAGCTACGATCCCTCTTGATGTTATATATAGCTCACGAGCAGGACAGACTCAAGACTCAGGGCTGAAATATTTCACCCAACTCCCGAACAAAAGAAATCATTTAGCTGTTTTTATTTTCAGATATTTCTCCTTAGAAGTCATATATGAGATTTTCGTGAATTCCCATTTGTCTACCAGCTCACATGAGACCCACCACCATGATGTTGTGATTTGGGAGAACTCCTGAATGACGTCACTGCTCCCTCTCACTGAAAAGAGTCATTTAAAGTGATTCAGGGCACCTAATAATGATGCCCCCTGGAAACTCTTTAAAATGTGCTGGGCAGACTTAAATGGGAGGAGACCAGACAGACTGGACCAGACATGGTATACATGGGGTCGCGTTGAAGAACTTTAGGACTTTCTTCATTTTTCTGCCCCAGTGGCTGTAGCTTGTTTTCCACATATTAAGTTTCCTTAATGTTCTTTTTCAAACAATTAACTGATTTAATATTATATTTCTCTAAACAGTGTGTGTTGGTTTCAGAAGTTAAATCCCTTGTCTTCATTGCCATCACAGAAATGCTGCCATGGAGGGCTACATCCAGCAGTTCCTCTACACTTATCGTTTCCTCTGCACTCCTGAGCAGTTACTGCAGTTCATAATGGATAAATTCATCAGTGCAGCAAGGTACAGTGTGTCTCTTCTCTAAACTATAACATAAAAATGCTTCATAGCACCCAGTATAAAACACTGTCCACTGATTGCATGATGATTGTATCTGTTTTCTATTCCAGAGAAGGTCCAGACATGTCAGGAGACAATGAGAAGGTCTTCCATCGTAGTTTGGACCTTCTCCAGCTCTGGATTACAGACTGTAAACAGGTGGACTTCACACCAAAGTCCAGCCTTGTGGATATGTTCGAAAACTTTCTGAATACTGAGGTATTTAACCTCCTCCTTAACTCACCAAGTGCTGTTTCTCATAACAATGTGAACCTTTGTCACATATTCCCTTATACTGAAGACGTAGCACTGTTCAGAGGATGTATTCTTACCTCTTGCTTTATAAGCACAGTGGTGGCCAAGACTCTTGTCAAGTAAAATCACTGCCACCCACTCCCAGAAAGAACAAGGTTCAACTGTGGAGAAAATGAACAAATAACCACACAGACTCTGTGTTTGGGCAGCAAACACATTTCACCTAAAGTCATTTGTCTTGATGACAACCTAGCAACAGGCATCATGGAAATGTGTTTAGACCCAAAAGTTTAAAGATGGTGGATTGATCACATCATCTTTTTTCTTTAGTTACACTGCCAATCTCTTCATCAAGTGTACACAGTCTGTGCCCTACATTTGATTAGCTTTCTTTTTCCACAGGTAATCCCTGTAGACAGCCGGGGGGAGACTCTTCTTGCTGCTCTCCGCAGCCCTCCAAGTACAACATGGAGTCGAGAAAGAGACAGTCTGATCAGCATTGAGGAAGATGATGACTCTGTGTGCTTGTATTCATCCACCGAGGATCTTGGCAGGAAGGTGAGTCCACTGTAATGACGTTACATTGTTGTATTTTGTTTCTTGCTGATTTAGCTCAAGCGAGTCTGGGCTTTCTCACGTTGTCAATTTATCATGTGTGTACAAGAAAATCATGTTTCTTATGCAAGTATTTCCTGGCTAAGCTGTATTTTTTTTCAAATGCTGTGTATATAATTAGAAATTTTAGTTGCTTCTATTAAATCTATTTTGTCACTGCAGTTGAGGGAGATTACTGTCATGAAACACATAGTAAAATCTTATCAAAGGGCTGTATCATGGCAGTATTAGTGTATTTATATATATCAGAACATGTTCTC